>PVJL010000199.1:0-257255 GCA_004026885.1 Lyroderma lyra | reverse complement strand
TTCAGATAGAAACTTTGACCTTCCTTCCCCCTTTCCTGCCTAAGAGGTTAAAACCGAAACGTCTGCTCTAGGAGGGAATCAGCATGTTCACCTTAGGGTCAGGTAAGGTGTAATAAAAAAATATGGTGAATATTTATATTTAAAAAATTACTACAGTAAAAGACACGTTGCCATGAATCCCTCTCAAAGTACTTCCCCTCACCTTGAACACACGTACCCCATGGTTCTTGCCGCGTTCTGAAGCAGTTCTCCAAGTCCTCTTTCGTGTCTTTAGTGGCGCTGTCGTGGCTGCCTCGATGTCCTGAATCGATTCAACACGTTTACCTTTCATGGTCACTTGGACGTTGGGCAGGAGCCAGAGGTTGCACGGTGCCACATCCAGTGACTAAGGTGGATGAGGACACACTGGAATGTTTTCATTAGACAGAAATTGCCGTACCAGAAGCAGTGTGTGACCTGGATCGATTCAGGACATCGAGGCAGCCACAAAAGTGCAAGCAAAGACGGGAAAGAGGACTTCCAGACCTGCTCCAGAACGTGACAAGAATGACGTGGTAGGTGTTTCAAAGCACGGTGGGGTATTTTGAGGGGGATTAATGGCGATGTGTCTTCTACTGGAATACATTTTTTATTTAAATATTCACCGTGGGGTTGTTGTTGTGGCTGTTGTTTTTATCATACCTTGTGGAAGGATCCAAGCAGGGACCTGTTAGCTGGAGTCCCACTTTGTCCCATTGTTTCTGGGTTGCCTAAAAGGAATTTGTCACAACAGTGTTCTGCTCCATCTTCTACCTGTAAACTGCCTGTTTCCCCTTTAAAACCCCAAACCCCTGCCCCCACCTTCTCCTTTTGTCCAAAATGGCATATAAACTGCAACTGCCCAATGCTTCTTTGGGGTGTTCATATGCTCATAGACTCCTGAACTACATTCATATAATAAACTTTGGACATGTTTTCCTGTTTTTAAAAAAAAGTACTTTTTGCTGCCAATGTCTCTTCATGTTTAAATATGAAGAAAAATAGATGTTTGAAAGAGCAGGTAGCCCTTGAATGACTGACACTGCTTGAAAAGGAAAATATCCAATCACTTCAGATTGGGATTGCTCAGAAATCATCTCATGAAATTAAGGAGTCTGGAATTGAAGGCTTCCAATCTAAAGGGATTTTAGTGTTCTCCCAGGTTTATTTGTTTTATGAAAACGGTGGTTTGACATAAACCTACTAAAGCAAGACAGAGACTCTGCAATTTTCAAACCCAGGCAGATAACACACTCTAAATCCTGGGAATAGCTATGGTGAGTAACAGGCCCCTTGACAGTCAATCATTTTATCCTGTTGATGCCCTGTTACCTGGTAACCACCTTAATTATTTCCCTAGATACCACAAGAAACTATCAAGAACAAATAACATGGAACATTTTGTCTACGGTAATATTCAACCATCAGCCGAGAGACCAAGAAAATTGTATTTGAAAACCTACCTGTAAAACTTCCTAGATGTCATTAATGGACTATGTCTAAAAATATTGTATAGGGGACCATTCAGAATATTAACGTATCTTGCTTCAGAAATTATAAAATAGTATGTACATGCCTAAGACAGAGAGGAATTCTTCAATGCTTCGGCCCCTCCGCTGATGTTACACCACTGATGTCACACAGGCATGCCACCTTACTCCCAAGGAAGGCAGCTCACCAGAAGAATCTCCCCTGGCTACTTTGTAAACTTAATACAATTCGCTCTGTTTTCTTGACATTTGGTTTTGACACCCCAACCAGTGTCTTGTCTTGTTTAGGATCCCCGTGGAGTCCATCTGAAGGCAGGACAAGAGCAGACAGAAGTCCAGTTGTTAGACAGTGGCCGATACAGATGACCTCCATCCCTGCTCCTGCTGATTGGGCCTATGCACCTGGAGTGGGGGTGTGTAGGTCGTCGCAAGGAGCACAAGACACCGAGTTTGTCTAGAAGAAAAGAATTTTCAAGAGGTTTGGGAATAGTTTCTCTTACTGAAAGAGCTATGTCTGGAGTAAAGAAAAGAGAAAGCTTTAGAAATAAAGTGTAAACTCCCTCCTGTGTGTTTAGATACTAAAGTGCAGGTAAACAAGGCAGCGGGGAGCATTTGCACACAGGGTGAGGAGAGAGGCAAGCAGGGGGGAGATTACCACTTGTTACAGCACTTGACATTAATTAAACCTGCTTTAAATAAAGAAGGTGTTGGATTATTTTTCTATCGCATACAATATTTACATTCATTATGCCAAATGCTGAAACTGTTTTCTATCACCAAGTCATCTGCGCTATTAACACATTCTTGCATTTTGGATACTAACAGGATATGCTAGCAGAAGATTCTAGCATGCCTTACTCCGTGCATGTGAAATCAAAATGCCTTGCTTGAGACAGGAGTCCTTCATTTTCTTATCAGATGCTGCTCCTGTTCCTTTCTCCTCCGTGGAATCCGTGGAATCGTTAGGGAGAGATTCCTCTATAGCACACTGGGGTAAGGACTCATCTCTTCTGTTCTCTCAGCTTGTGGCCTGGAATGCCATTTCCTGGGACTGAAACTCCGACCCAGGGCTGCTGGTTTGCATAGTTAGAAGGTAGCTCTGGAAGATTCCTTCCTGTTTCTGATTGGTCTCCTGTGTCTGTTGATTTGTAATGCTTATAATTATTAGCCTGGTAAGATGGCAGTGAGTGGCATTCTGTAGGACCCATGATTTCCCAAATAATGATTATTTGGAGATGAGTTTATTATTTTCCAAAGAAGCATAATTAGCAAATTATCTCACCTTAAAGTAAGATCTGGGGAAGAGAAGTTTCTAGATTTAAAAGATAATAACTATTTTTCAGTCAGAAAATGGATACTCACAGAACATTTCAGGATCATGGACAAATGCTTTAATTATGAGAACAAAATATAAAATTAAAGATTACAACCATATAAAGCTTAATTGACTAATTTTTTTCCTTTATTGGGTATTTGTTATGGTGCTAACACGGTATTCCTGTGTGTCAGATGGGGTGGGGAGCAAATTCATCTTTATTATTAGATTGTTCAGCCATTCCTAATTTTCCTGGCTATTCCCTGTTCCTGACGCCCTTGTATCCACAATCCCGACTCCCTTGTATCCACAATCCCTCAATGTACACACGCAAAATCCAATCTCCCTACTTCCCTGTCTTAATCTGTGCCCCAAAGGGTCAACACCTGGGGACTTCATCACCTACATCTACTCTCTTGCCACCTGGATTTCAATTGGATTGGCCAACTGGATGATCCAGAAGTGATCAGAAGAGAAAATGTAAGTGACATTGGGATATATCTTCCTGGTCTCAAGCCTTGTTTGGCTGTGTTTCCGGCAGTGGCCACCCTTTCTTAAGGGTCACAAGATCCGTTGGGTGGTCCCTTTTCAGGGATTTGGTGTTCACTGCATTCCGGTAATATTATTTCCTCCCCTGACCCTTTACCACTAAGGGTAGCAATGGCTTTCAGCTCTTGGTCTCTGAGCACCTCAATTTCTTTGCCCATTCCTTTTGCACTGTCTATGTCTCTGCAAGTGTTACTTTTTAAAAGAATACTTTGAACTACTGAAGTAAGATTCTGTTTACTGGGAAGAATCTGAGTGACTCACAGGTCCATTGGACCATGATCATCTAGATGCCTGTTGAAACATCCGAAATAAAGTATAGGATTTATAAATTTTGTTGTGTGACTTTTTAATTAATATTTATTTCAGTTACTGGACCATATATTACATGAGGGCAGAGGCCATGACTATTGTACTCCTCAGTATATATCAAGCAAGTAACACTGCACCACACACAGAGTAGCTAATAAATAGTAGTTAATGAGGCATTTCATTCATTCAATAAATAGTGATTGTGTTTCTTATATACTGTGTACATTACCTGACATAGGGAGTATTACAGTGAAGAGACAGGGGCCATGAAGAAGAAGGCTAGAGCGTTATGGTAGAAGAGCCAGCTGTGTTTGGAGTTACTTTGGATGGGGTGGTTAGGGAACGTCTATTTATGAAAGGTCCTATTTGGCCAAAACCTCAAATAAAAGACAAGTGAACTAAATGAAGTGATGGATGAACAGCTCCCACCAAACCTGCAATTGCAAATATAGCACTATAAGAAAATCATTAATTCCAAAGAAAGACACCAAGAAAGAAGCAAGGAAGCTTCAGAGCAGCCATGAAACAGTAAGATGAAATCAGTGCGTCCTTGTCTCCCAACCGTGAAATGTAGATGGACAACATTTTCCCATCAAACGGCATCGAGTAGCTGAATAGACAAGAAAACAAGATCCGACTATATTCTGCCTACCAGACATTCACTTCAGCTTTAAGGGCACACGGAGGCTTAAAGTGAAGAGATGGAAAAAGATGTCCCACACAAATAAAAGCCAAAAGAGAGCAGGGGTAGTGACACTCATATCAGACAAAATAGACTCTAATGGCAAAAACTCTAACGAGATATGAGATGATAGACGTGAGAACTAATCCTGTGGTGGTAATTGTTTCAAATCAATTGCATCAAATCATAGTATCTTACATCTTAAACTTAGTATGTTATATGTCAATTATATCTTAATAAAACTGCAAAAAATTAATTTGAAGCCAAATAGTTATCTATTTCTTTTACATAAAATAGTAGATATATGATGGTTCCTGACAAGAGTAAAATCTACAACATCAAAAAAATGTATAAACATAATATATATATGTATATATTCAACAGTTTCCTAGTCTTTCAGAATTAAAAACAATTTGTAACTCATATTTTCATTTTTACTGCTTAGCATTATGCTTAAATAAAACTGAAATGTGATATTTATTTATTCTTTGAACCCTCTGCAATCTATCTTTGCTCTGATGTCTGCTTTATTTGACTTGATGATCCTAACTTAGTATGATTGTTTTGAGTGGGAGGTAGAAATAAAATAACATAAATATAAAATAAAGTAGTATATCCAAAGATTATAGAATGTTAGTAACCTTCAGAATAATAAAAACTACAATACTTTTATTAAAATGTGATACAACTGTCATGTTTTATTCTTTTTTCTAGCTCAGGCATCATTCATGTTTTTTTTCTCTTTCCATCATCATATACTTAGTTTCCCCTCCCTCCTCTCAGCCTCATTCATTTTTATGAGAACATCTGTGGAGTCTGCCAGGGCATCTGATGTCCGTACACAGGGTGCCACTTCTGGTGGCTCAGGAAGCTGCTTGGCCAATGCTAGACCACTACTATAGAGTTCATGTTTTAAAATATTTATTGCAATGCATTCATTCTCGAACCCAAAAAATGAGTTCAGGAAAACCAGGGCAGGAACATTGAAGAATTTTGTAAGTTGTATTTAGAATCCCTGCCCCCTTAATATTGGCTCTTAACAGGGAACCTAATTAGTATGCCTGAGCTTTAATTTTTTTATCATAAAGAAAGCACAGCATAGTAGCTATGAACAGGAACACAGATTTAAACCACTGAGAACCAGCTCTGCCACTGACTTGCCACATGTGTCTACACTAGTTTAAAGACAAACCAACCAACCAATAAACAAAGCTTTAAAGGCTAATTTTTCTCATCTGTAAAATAGATGTGCTGATAATTATGAACATCGATGATGTATTGTGGTGTTTCCCAAAGCCTTTAAAATTGATGTACTGCTAAAATAACATACATTATAAAAGGAAGGAGGGGAGATGCCAAGTATGATCATCTACTGTTGCCTCAATTTCAAGAGAGAAATGACATTATAACACCAAACACATGGAAATATAGGACTGTACTTATCCAGTAAAGAGGATTAGCAACATCGTCCAGCTCTCTTCTCTGTCTGTCCATCATTTGTTTACATCTATCTTTCAATAGTCATGGATCCATTGGAAGCGTCTTATTTGAAACATGCTTTCAGTTCAGAGAGAGGATCATCTAAACTCTATGTTATCTTCTTAGCATGTCTTTTGTTGTTGTTGTTGTTGTTATTGTTGTTGTTGTTGTTGTTGTTTTACTTTGCCAAGACCCATGGGTTTCTACATCACCTGAGGTACCCTGAGATTGAGGTAACATCCTTCCCAAACTAGCCCTAAACAACTCCACCTTATCTCAACCAGCCCTAGGCTTGCCAAGACTGGGAATAAAACTTAAACCAGAGTGTTACAGTCAAAATCAGAGCCTGAATATACTGACTGTTCTAAATTCTTGTTTTAGGTTCTGCAAATGGTACCTAATTTCATCACGTATCTTACCACAATGACAGTGATGTAAGGCTCTACATATCAAAATAAAAGCAGACCGGATTTTAGAACTCGATAGAGAAAAAGTTTAATCATATTTAGGACATAAATCACAGGTGTGATCTAGATATTGATAATGCATCAATTTATTTTCTAATAAATAAAAATGCTTAGAGGTGATGAAGTACTTTTCATCTTGAAAGCATTTTATGAGTATTGACTAATTTATCATTATTTACAAGCCAATTAATTTTCACTATCCTGAGGTAGGAATTATAATTATGCCAGACTGGAAGATGGGGGAAAAAAGAAAGTGAAGAGAGAATAAAAAAAAATTTCAAGTTTGACAGTCCTGAATTAATGAATATTTACTATTCAATTTAAATAACATAAAATAAAATATGCAGTGGATATTTTGGTAAGACACAATTGTAAATACTGTTACTCTCTTCTTTACTTCCTCCTTCACTCATTCATTTATTTACTCAATTCACCCCTTTAACAAACATTTATTGAGCACTGTGGTAAGTACTAAAAACATAAACTTAAGTAAGGTATATTAGTATTTCTTAAGAAGCTCATGATTCCCTAAAAGAACCAAGAATGCAAGCAAATAATGGCAAAGTGGTGTTATAGGAACTATCAGGTAAGCGGTGAGTTACCAAATTGAATAGGGAGTTCTGGACCATAAAATCTTCCCAGGGAAGATTCCACTGAATCTTGAAGAATGACTGGTATTTATTACACAGATATGGTGGCAAAGAATAACCAAGGTAAAAGGAATGTTATACTTGAAAGTAAAAATCTTCAGGGGACACAAGCAATTCTTAAGGTTGAAGGAACAGGCTGGTATAAAGTCAGAAAGTCCACAGGAATAAAATCATGGTAACATGCGAGGTACATGTGAACCTGAAAGCCAGTGGGATTCTTGTTAATAATACTATTTCAGAGTCCACTCTCAAAAATGAGTGTTCTGAAGTAGGATCTTGGAATCTATGTTTTAAATAAGCACCCCCAATTCTTCAGATGCAGACAGGTGATCTTTGACTATGCTTTGAGAAACTGATATATGTGATGGTGAATTATTGAAGGGTCTTCAATAAGAGAACAATATAATCAAATTTATATTTCATAACTCTGATGGTAACGTGGATAGATTAGAAGAGGCTGGAGATGAGGCAAAATTTGGGAGAGAAGACTAAAGTTTATTACAGTTGTTGAGGAAGAAAAGAGGAAAGTTTGATCTAAAAATGTTGAGAGGATTTAGAAAGAAGAGGTTAATTTGAAAGACATTTAGGCAGTGCTGGGGATTGATTTAAGGTGTGGGGAGGAAAAGAGAAGAGTCTAGGATTACTCCTAAGTTTTATTTTATTGTTAAATTTATTGGGGTGACATTGATTAGTAAAAATTACATAGGTTCCAGGTGTACAGTTCTACATTGTGTATTGTGTTGTGTCCATCACCCAGAGTCAGTTCTCTTGCCATCACCACATATTTGAGACCCTGTCCCTTCTCTCCCACCTACCTCCCCCCATACTCTCAGATAACCACTAAACACTAAACTATTGACTGTGTCCATGGGTTTTTGTTTCTTTGGTGCTTTCAGCTTTGTGTTCCATATATGAGTGAAATCATATGGTTCTTGCTTTTTTCTATCTGGCTTAGTTTGCTTTGCATGATGGTTTCAAGGTCCATCCATGTTGTTATAAATGGCCCTATTTCATCTTTCCTTATGGCTGAGTAATATTCCATGTGTACATGTACCACAGCTTCTTTATCCAGTCATCTATCAAAGGAAACTCTAGCTGTTTCCATGACTCGGCCACTGAATTATTGAAGAGGACACAAAGAAATGAAAAGATATTCTGTGTTCATGAGTTGGAAGGACCAACATAGTTAAAATGGCCATATTACCGAAAGCTATATACAGATTTAACACAATTCCCATCAAAATCCCAAAGACATTCTTTCAAGAAATAGACAAAAAAAAAATCATCAGATTTGTATGGAACCACCAAAGACCTCGAATCACCAAAGCAGTCCTACATAAAACAAATAAGGCCGGAGGCATCACACTCCCCAATTTCAATTTATATTACAAAGTGTCAATAATCACATCAGCTTGGTATTGGCAGAAAAACAGACCCACAGACCAATGGGACAGAATTGAAAACCCAGAAATACACCCACAAGTATATAAACAGATAAATTTTGACAAAGGAGCAAACAATATACAATGGGGAAAAGAAAGCCTCTTCAGTATATGGTGCTGGGAAAATTGGAAAACCACATGCAAAAGAATGAATCTGAATAAAATTTTTTGAGCAAAGTGATAGAGTAGTTCTGGAAGGACAGAATATTTCCACTTAATACCTATTGCCTCATTAAATATGTGCTAGAAGACAACAAATTCATTGTTTATAACTTAGCTGTACTCATAATCTAATTGGAGCAGAAAGAGTGGCTACAAGGGCTGTAATTCCACCATTTGAATAATAACAAAATAATATTTGTTGAATTGTATCAATTAATTAGCTGTGAGGGTTATCAGTAAAATTATGACTATAGTCATTGTAATAGACAATATGAAAGGAGTCAAATGTTAGGGACACTTCAGAAGAACTACTGACAGATTTTTCTGACTGGTTAGAGATGGTTGATGAGGAAGATAAAAGATAAAATCAACATTTCAAGCCAAATATTGAAAAAAAGATGAAGTCAATGGTGAACTTGAATATTGGTTAGGAGAATGGGTTAAGGGGTGGTGAGCAGTTGGGTTTACTTTCGGAAAGAACGATATTGAGCTGGTAGTATAATATTTAAGGAAATGAAGATTCAATGGGCATTTGAGGCTGCTGAACTGGATCAGATGAAATGGTGATGTAAAAGTTGAGTGGTCTTCAGGCCTTAATAATCACACTGCTTCAGAGTGAGAAACTGGACTTAACTATCAGTTACTCTCCAGTGGCTGGGAGTGTGAGGGCCTATCAGAGGACACTGCTATTGACAACACTAGAAAATTTGTTTCTTTTGCTCTCTCAATTGATGAAGTAAGAATAGTGTAGAATGTTAGTCAAGAATATGTGTGTAATATTTTTGGAGGTGGATGATTTCTTGTTTTTATATAGAAAGTCTGTAACTCAAAGTTCTTGTTTTTCCTTTGTATTCCATTAGCAGCAGTAACTGAGTGACTGCAAAAAGATCTGTGAGTATAGATGAGTTCTTCAAGGAGAAGTTATCTTCAAACCTACAGGGATAAACCCCAAATGATTTCCTGTTTCAAATAAAAGAAAAGGTTGAGAGGCATATCTAGGCACAGGTCTTTTAGAGTGAACTTACATAAGACTATAAATATAGTTTTAACCACTTCCAATTTCTTTTTTTAAAATTACATTCACCCTAATGCCAAGTTAAAACATCTACCCTATATAGATTGAAAATGATAAAAGAATGTTGCCAGGATCTCATTACTGATGAAAGAACTTTGGACAAGTAGTTATAGGAAAGGCTATTTCATCGTTGCCTTGTGTTTTATTTCAGGGGGAAGCTTACTCATTCTCAAGCCAGTGAAATATTTACAGTGCAAAGATACATTTGTACTTTGGGTTTGCTAGTGATAAAATCTTCTCTAGTGAATACCAAATACTCTTTTCCAGACTATTTTGAGAGCAATGTAAACCTATTTCACGGTCTCCATGTTTCACAAGTGGTTTCTACCAATTTATTTTAGTTCAATTAAGGCTTTTGACCTGGATGTTCTATGGTGCTATAATGTCAGCTATTTCAGATGACCGAGGGGCATAATTGCTAGCACTTTGATCAGTCTGTTAAAACAAATTACTGTAGATTTTCAAACAGTCATTTTCTCTTTGAAGAATTTCTTTGAATAGGCCATGAAAGGACATTCTAAAAACATTTATTAGCTGAGCAAGCATTACATATTTGTCCTCTGATGATATTATTACCCAGTGACTGCAATGGTGAAGCTATCAACTGACTAGGCCCTACAGTTCACTGTCTATAATCATGAGTCTATAATCAGATCACACTCCTTTTCGTGTATTAGTGCAACTTTGATGAGATTAGTTCGTAAATGGACCTGATCCATTTTATATTTTAAAAAACTTTTTTGTGTTTCATTTTGCTACTTATACATTTCAATACAAACGCTCAAATTAGTGAAAAAGCAATAACAAGAATCCCTTAGTTTACATTTTATACTACAGAGTAAACCACTTGCACATACATGATCTCATCAGTACAAAACTCAATGGTATGAATGCTACATTAGTGAATTTATATTTCAGGTTTTTTTCACATGTTTCACTGTAATTTTCCTCATAGACTGATTATAAATGTGCACTTCAGTATTAATCATTAGGCCACTAATAATAACTTTAATGCACTGTCACTGCCTGTCAAGTTGAAAAAAAATGGTCAAGATCACTTAATATAAAATAGTATGCTACTAATTATGTGTTATGGGTTCTGTCTCACTTAATCTTACAGGCATAAATTCATATTGGAGCTTCTCAGCATTTGAAAGAGGAGGAAATAATGGGTTACCCATTTGTAGCTATATATTCAATGATAACATTTAATAGAATCCTAGAATAAAATTTACTGGAAATTATTTGTAGATATCTCTTGATTAGACACAATGTTGCAGGTAAAAATTTTTACAATATTCCTGGACACAGACTATTACAAAGCAATGTGTTAAGCATGATGGGAAATATAAAATAGAACAAATGCCTTGATATTTTTTGAGGTATATAGTCCATGCCTATATGAAATTCAAATTTACTTTTAACTGGTGCTGTTATCCTGGGGTTCATGGGTGATCCTCAGGGATCTGTAAAATCCCTGAAATTATGTGCAAAAATTTGGTTGTACGTGGGAATCTTTTTCTCAGATGAGTACTGCTTCATCAATTTTCCAAATTTTCTTAATCTCAAAGTTGTTGAGATTTATTGAACTATATATGTAATTTCCTTTATAAAATATAAGAACTGACTCCATGCTCCTAATGAACATATAAGCAATTTAAATAACAAATATCAAAATTTTCGGTTGAATAATTTTAACAGTTCCATCAAAGTAAGGAAACAGTCTCAACTTTATTTCAAGTTTGATAGATTCAACAAATCTACCATTTGTTGTGTGCTTATTGTTCTAGCTGGAGACTTCCCTATAACAATTTCACAAGCCTCTTTTATTTATGTCATTTGCATATATGATATCCATATTTACATCTTTAATTTAATTCACTATCAATTTCAACATTTCATTTTTTTTTAAATCCAAAGGTCTATACTCTAATTAAACGAGCACAAATAATTGGTATTATTTTCAGAATCATTTTAAAAGAATCACTTCACAGGAGATTATGTACCTAGGGTGATGGGTAGAAAAAAAATACCTGTATTGAGAAGAAAGCTGGACAGTTAGGTAAGTTTGCTCACCACTTACGCATTCACTTCTACATAGCAATCTTACTAGATATACTACTCAATTTTTTACATTAGAAATATTGCATCTGATATGAGTCACAACTTCTCTGGGTCATTAATAGTAGTTTAAATTGTAAAATCAAATCCAGGAAGACGATGGTATACTGGAGTACCATATGAATATGAAAGAAACGACAGGTGTTCTAGGAAGATTCTGAATTCACCCCCTTCCACAGACAAATGGAAATGACAGCTATCTATTGAAAAATTACCTCTGGGAAAAAAGCCTAAAACATGGCAGAGTAATGCCTTCACATTGGACACATGAGAGAGAAACTAAATTGTAGAAACAAGATTGAGACAAAATTTCACCATCAACTGAACCCCTAACACAGCAACACACAGTCAAGAGGGAACTGAAAACGTGAAGCCTTTTCCTTGCAGCAAAGGTTTTGTATCCCGCGTTGAGCACTCCGAGTTGTAAGCCGAGCACCTGAGAGATGAGCACCAGACATCTAGCTTTAAAGACTGCTGAGCCTCCGAGAGCTGCGAGGCCGTGACAAGCAGAGGGACAGCTCTTAACACGCGGTCTGCAGGCCGGCCTGGCCCAGGCCAAGTGCGGAGGCACCCCTCTAGAAAGTGCCCAGACTCACACAGGAAAGCCTCATCTGTGAATTTTAAAGCATTGGTTTGAGGGGTACAGGCCTGCTGAGATACCCTCTGGGGATGGAGGCCGGTGGGTGCCATCTGCCTGCTCTCCCCCAGGCACCACCATTTCCCCCTTTTTCCTCTGCAGAACGTGCCATTTTCATGCTCCAACTGGTGGGCTCCATGTTCAGCCCTTCCTGCTGAAGCGAATGGATGCCATCTTTTCTTTTTTCTCCTGTCCTTTTTTTTTTTTCTTTCACTGTTCTTTTTCTTCTTATTTTTTTCTTTAAAAAGTGTTTTCTAGTGGGTACCATTTGTACCCCACCCCCCACCTCACTCCAGAGCACCAGGATCGCCCGGAGGGTAGCTTCTACAAACATCTGGTGACCCCCGCCCCCGCCTTTTTATTTTCAGCTGCTCCCCAGAGGATGCCTCTCCATGACTCTGGAGCCCAAGGGAATGTACATTCCTAAGTCCCACAGGACTATAACAATCAGAGATTCCGTTCTCAGTAGGCTCTGCATAGAAAGCAGACTGACACCCCTCCGAGTCCCCAGCTGTTCTGTGAAGGAGACCTACTGGCTCATCCTGAAGATGTGGCTGTAGGGGCAGGCTTAAGGTTTGGCACACACCGAGAGGCTACAGAGGTACTCTGAGGTCACATAGGCCAGGGATTGCCCTGTTTGCGTCCTCCCACTGCCCTGTTACAGAACACTAGTACCTCCCAGATGAGAGCTTACACACTGTCTTGCAGCCTCCATTTGTGTGACTGCTGCCCAGGGGAAATCTCCAGATCTACTAGCTTAGGGGACCAGTGGGGTTTATGCTGTGGTCCCAAAGGACTATATATATTTGTATGCTTTAAAAGCTTCTGGCTTTTAATCAGTCTGAACATAGGAGCTGACAAAGATCCTTCCCTTTGGGACACTGACTGGTCTTGGCATGCTCTCAGCAACTGGGAAGTATTAGAAAATAAAATAGGCTGCTTGGACAAGCACGAAGGTTTGAGAGACAACCAAAAGCTAGAGCCGGGTTGAATGATGAGGTTCATCTCCTAGTCTATTCCTCAGGACCTGGAAAGGTGGTTGTTTCTTCTAATCTGTTGAAACCAACACAAAGAGTAAATAAAGCAAAATGAAGAAACAAAGAAATATGTTACAGATGAAAGATCAAGATAAAAACCTCAGGGAAAAAAATCTCAATAAAAGGGAGATAAGTAAATTACCTTATAAAGAGTTCAAAGTAATGGTAATAAATATGCCCATTAAACTCAGGAGGAAAATGGGTAAACACCATGAGAACTTCAACAAGGAGATAGAAAAATATAAGAAAGTTCCAAACAGAAGTCACAGAGCTGAAGAATACAATAACTGAACTGAAAAACACACTTGGAGGGCTCACTAACAGACTAGAGGAAGCAGAATAAAAAAAATCAGTCAACTCGAAGAAAGGGCCGAAGAACTCGCCTAATCACAGCAGCCAAGAGAAAAAAAAATTCCAAACTAGAAATGAAAAGTGTATATAAGCAATGGTAAAGTCATTTTAAGAAAATATGTAGACACTCTCTAGGTTTTAAATTGATGAAAAGTACTATTTGCATATGCAAATATGATGTTTTGCTTAAAAGAAAATTATCCTAAAAGGTTATGAAGAAGTGCCATAGTATTTCAAAAATTTGGAGGTGACTTCCTCCGGCATGATTAAATAAGGATGGTAAATATAAAGAGATACAATTAGACTTGAACTTTGAAAATTGCGAGGATAGGGAATTCATTCCTAGAGTTAAAAACAGATTAAGTACACACCCAGAGGAAGGGAAATGCCAGGCACTTCAACATGATAATAAGTTTGCTTTTTAGTTTTGCTCAGGAAAGAAAAACTAATTCTGAAAAATTAGGTTGAGATTAGGTTGTAAATAGTTTAATTCCGAATCTCCTGTGCTTTTGTTATCAACCAAGTTTAAGACTATGTTTTTTTTCCTTTGACTTCTAGTAACACTTTGCATCTAAATACATAGTTATTTATTATTAATAGTCTTTGGCACCTAGCTAAGTTTCTGGCACATTACAGTAAACCAAAGTGTGTGAACAAAAAAATACCTTGTGCTTTTGAAAGCTTATCAATTTTGTAGAATCGATCTACATGGCACAATCCTTTCTTGACCCTTTCCATAACATATGCAGGAACGGTGTAGTTTTACGTGGTACTGGAGAAAGATTTTTGGCTTAGATTTATATCGAGGGTTCTGATTCCAGTTATGTCTTACTGGCTTCCTTTTGGATCTAGGCTGACTGGATTCTCTTCTGCTATCTCATTTGTAAAATTGGGTTATTACTACCTGTCTTTATTTCCAAAGAACTTTTTTACAGTTAGGGTTGAACCGTAATACCAAAAAGAAGAGACTGCTTTCAAGAAGAGACAGATGAGTATATGCCTGACAGTGTATAAAAAGGACTGCAATGTATGAGAGATAACCTCTGAAGTCACAGCAAACTAAAAGATTTCAAAATGTTATTATTTTAAATGATTAACAGCAAAAGCTTGACAAACAGTGACAGATGCTGTAAATCAAAGACTGATCTTTAATCCAATACCGTGAAGAAAGAACATTTGGGTACACTCCGGTCTGCTAAGCCACATTGGCATAAAGATAGCAGTCATAAAGATACAGCACGAGGGACAGTAACAATTAACCTCTCTGGCAATTTCCTCACCTGTAAAATAAGAGGGAGAGAGTGCTGACCTTCAGAGATACTTCTGGTTCTAAGTTTGTTTCTAGAATCCTTCAGCTCCTAAATCATTTCTGCTGGAGAAATGGAGGAAAGTTTAATTTTGCCCTTTATCCGTGACATGGCAGGGTAAGCTCACACTGGCTGCTGAAAGAGGATTGCTACATTTCCAGGAATTTAGTGAGCCAGTTGACATTTTGTTGGTAGCTGGAAATCAGCCAGATGACAACACAGAAATCAACAACTCTACACATCAGGACTCATCCCCAAGAATTGGCTGCGAAGCTTTTACTGGCTCATTACTGGTTCTACCTGATGTACTTGAATGGGAGAATTATATGGCCGTGGACAGCAAAAAGGATAGAAAAGAAGAACATGGCAGCTTGGAAATAACTTAGGACCAGAGACCATCCAAGAGGCCCAAGGCATTGAGGTCATTAAGACTTAGGTACTAGGAGAATGGCAATCAGGTAGTGATAGAATGGACTTCTGATGTGAATGACTAGAAACTCTAGGCTTGAGTTACAGTCTCTGAGTAATAGTCCTGATGAGTGCAATGTACATGGGGCAGTGGGCACTAGCTCTAGTTTGTAGGGTTGAGTAACACAGTATGTAATGGCTTGTATTAAAATCAGAAGTATAGGTTCTGTGTTATTCATCTGAGTATAGGTATGGATTCTTTAAACATATTTTAGTAATTAGTCTAGTTAGCAGCTAGACTAATTGATACAGTGGACTCTCCATTAATTGGAACTCAAGCAATCGGTACTCTCAAGCAACTGGCAAAAAAAAATCCAAGAAAGAATACTACATTTATCTGGCATGGGTGCCGGTTAACTGAGAGTATATTATATTAACAAAACCTGTTTGTGATGGCAGCCTGGCTCTTGGTTGACTTGTTGTTCTGCTTGGTAAGTAAAGTCAGTCAGCAATTGTTAGAAAATTGGAAGACATGAAAACATAAAAATGTTTTAAGTTGGAAAAACTCAAAATGTGATGTAGCCCATCAATAGGCAGAATGACAAATTATTAGGCTAAAAGCTTGAGATCTTCAGTTCATATTATTCACCTCTTGGTATGAGATCTACTTTAATTTTCTTTTAATACTTAAGAAAATTCCTTTTCATTAGATGATATTTATACTCTGCTGCTTAGGTGATAGTTAAGCCATGTTTAACTTTCAGAAAGTAAATCCAGAACCTGCTTTTCAAAGATTCTGATTTCCAGTTAACTGAAAGTATTTTCTTTTTTGAGGTGTCCATGGGCTATAATAGGACATTGATGATTGGAAAAATCTGGCCCACTATGAGCTCATAATTCTAAGAGAATGACTGTGTACATAGATTATACTTCTAAATCTTCTAGGAACTGCATATTTCAAAAATTGCTTTTAAGAAGATGCTAAAGTTAAACTACAGATGATTTTCAGCATGAGTTCAGGATTGCCATATTTGGTAAGTTTATGACAGTTTTTCCTCAAAATCTATTTATTTATGGTCAAAGTTAAATCACTTATATTTTTCCCTAGAGTTTGTGTTATTTTACTTTAAAATAACTTGAGTTTTAATTGAATCTCTTAGAACTAAAATGGTTAAATGGAAACAGACCAGGGCTATCGAAATGAAAAAATAACTAACTTTTAATATGTTCTTGCTACATCCAGACCTGTGTTAAATTTTGTATAAATGTTATTATATTGAGTCTATATGGTAACACAATAAGGTAGGTGAGTTACTATGAGTTAAACTGTGGCACCTCAAAATCATATGTTCGAATCTAAAACCCCAGTACCTCAGAATGTGAATGCATTTTAAGATAAAGTTTTAAAGAGGTAATTAAGGTAAAATGAGGTCATATGGTGGACTCTAACCCAATATGACTGTATATAGCATATATATGTATAAATAAAATCAGGACACTAACAATATACAGACAGGCAACTGACCTTGTGAAGACAAAAGGAGAAGGTGGTCATCTATAAGCCGAGGAGAGAGGCCTCAAAATTAAATCAAACCTGCTGACATCTTGGCCTTAGAGTTCTAGCCTGTAGAACTTGGAAAAAACCAAATTTTTATTGTTTAAGCCATCCCATCTGTGTATTTCATTATGGCAGACTTAGAAAACTCATACAGTACTATTTTTATTACCATTTCCACATGAATAATCTGAGGTTTAAAGCGATTGGACAAAATATCCAAGACCCCATGGATAGAGAGGGGTTGAATGAAGTTTCAAACACTGATTATTCACAAAACAAGTATCTCTTTATTACATGCCATGTATCAGACACTATTCTATCCAACTTGAGCAGGATTAAGTGTTTCACATTGTAAGTATAGTTAAATAGTCCCTGCTTCAAAACCAAGCACTGAGTGAAAACATTCTAGACATGGCTAGTGGCAATGATGGTATTCTCAGGATTCCTCCTGGTGTTAAAGTATAAAGTATGGACTGGCCCCAAATTTGTAAAGTAGATCCACTAATTCTTCTTAACAAACGAACAAACAAACAAATAAATTCTTAGCAAATAAAGTTAGAAAATTCTCAATTCTCTTTACCCCTCTCTTGGAGCTTCTTATTATATATTAGCATATTAAAGATTCTAGGGTAAAGAAATGTCTATCTTTGTCTAATCCTATGTTTCCTAACATAATTGATCACAAGTCCCTTAGGTTTTGCAATAGTCATTTACATTCTATAGCACTGGTGTTCATCATACATTTTAAAAAACTGTTCACATAGAAGTGATGCAGTTGTTAAGTAATGCTACTGTGATAATCACATTGCAATACTATTGAAGTTTATCAAATTAACATATTGGACACCTTAAACTTACACAATGTTATATGTCAATTATATCTCAATAAAGCTGGAGAAAAATGCTCACATAGGAAATAAGTTCTTTGAAGTAAGATGGTATTAATGGTGAATCCTATACTTCACAATTATTTGAATTAAATTTAAAAAATTGGAAACTCAATACAATTTACATCATTTTACAATACCATGAATATCAAGCATACAGGTTCAATTCAAATTAAGAACTTCTAGAGTGGTTTACATTTAAATGGGAGAAATATTAAGAAAAGCTATGTGCAATACACATTAGTTTTAAAAAAAGAAACTTACATCTATACCTTAAGAGTCAGCTGTATCAAACTCACTAATCTGAATGAAAAATTTTAGAATATTCAACATAATAATTTTCATGTTTTTCCATTGCATCTAAGGTAAGGTTATCTGATAAGTACAAATTTTGTTCAAAGCTAAATATAATGAAAATTATGTGGGTGCTGCTTGGCATCTTATCACTCATATTTAGAGTTGATTTTTACAGAAAATCTGTAGGTTAAGGGTAATTTTACAAGTTATCACATGTTAGGAATAGTTACACAACTGACCTGAAAACCCCAGGAACATGTGGACTTAGAATCTGGAAATATTACATGCTACTTGTTTTCAGACCTGTACCTAAAAGTGACAACATGATCTCCCCGGCGAGCTTAACCTACATTCTTTCTCGCTGAGCTTGCTGGGTCCAGGGTCAGTCCTCTGGCTCAATGGTTTAGAGAGGACACTACTTCATATGTGTCTTTCTTAAGAAAATTCAGAAATTTAAAAGAAGAAATTAAGAACACTTCATTTTGTAAAGACTGGAAAAATTAAAAAGGAATGTATAGAGATATCAATTATAAGTTTTCCTTATACATCCTTTCAAATATAGTTCAATTTGCACACAACTTTCCAAGTAAGTATTTGTTGTTTTGAGTGTGGTACATCAACAAAATACTAGATTTCTCCCCTAACCATTTTACATATATTCAGTGATAATTTATATTTAGTTTTTAAGGCATAGAAACGTACTTAGGCTATTTTGAAGTTATAATTATTTTGTGCCATAGGTAGTATTTTAAAATAAATACTTTGATTAATTATAGATTAAACATTCATGTCTATAGAAGTAAATTAATGCCTTCTAATGCAGTGATGTTTTTGTAGATCAGAGAATACTAATAATGTGATACTAATTGTAAATAATTTTCTTACACATATTAATGATCCCTTAAAAATAAAATAATTTATATGCTATTTTAATAAATCATGGTATTTTCCACATATTATAGTTAAACACAAAAAATAATTAGTTTTTAAAACTTGCTAAAATTCACACTTCCTTAAAATAGTTTTAAACCTAATTATTACTTTCTGAGTTCTTAAAAACTTTCTTATTTAATAATGTGGTTACCTAAATTCCTTCTACTTATGGAGGCAAAAAGACATTTATAAGTGAAAAATTCCTCTAGAGCATATAGAACTTTATAAGTAAATTTTAATAAAAATTCAGAAGATATTTTGTTAAAATAAATTTATTTCCCTAAGGAAAAAAACCCTATGTTTTTGCTTTTTATAATATATTTCTATGGATATTTTCCCCCTGAAATTACAAAAGTATATATAAAATACTGTTTATTTTTTAGTTTAAAGACTTTTGGAAACATTTTTAATAGGGCATGTTGCCAATTTAAATATGCTATTACTCAAATAAAAAGAGTTTTTTATTTGTTTGTTTGTTTGTTTTTGTTTTTGTTTTTTAATGGTAAATTTTCCAGGGGCTGAATTTCATGTTAAAAATAACAGAAACAAAAAATGTTTTCTTAGGTATTCTTTAGTGCTAGAGTGGATTTAATTTCACCCACCATCGCATTTTAGGGAAATCACTTCTTCCGCTTTCTGGAGATAGCTTGTGCTGTCCCCATGACCCTTTTGTGTTTCTTCTGATGGTGCCTCACCCCAACCCAGGCTCTCAGGGAGTGGCTCGTGATCTAGACCTGGCATTACTGCCGCAACGTGACTGGCTCATTACCAGACCTAGACAGTGTCCTACCTGAGACTTTGGGGGTGCCCTTGTGATCTATGGGATTCAAAAATCATGTAAACCTAAAGCTACTTAAGCCCACTTCTCCTCTGAGAAAGAGATCTTCCTGAAAAATGAAGTAAAAAGAAAAAAGAATAGTGTTAAGATATAGAGACTCAAACCTATTGGCCTTCTTTTAGAACCTGGATTCAGCTGAAACTAAAACTAGTAAATCCTGGACCATCTCATTACATGATACAAACCAAACCAAACCAATCTAATCAGACCAAACCAAACCAAACCAAACCAACCAAACTAACCAAACCAAACCAAACCAAACCAAACCAAAACATCTGAACAGATGAACAATATTTCTTTTTTGGCTAAAGTTAGGCTTCTGTCACTTGAAATCAGAAGTCCTGTCTGATTACGAGGACTGACAATTAAATTCACAAACTCATACTAGAAAGAGTGCTACATACTTCATTGCTTAATATCACTATGGTCACCTTTGAGGTACTCCCCTTGGGAAGCTATGCACCAACACCAGCACCCAGTCCACTCTTCGAAGCAGTTTTGGAACTCTTACTGGAGTGGTCATCAGAGCTGTCATCATATTATATTTGATGTCCTGAATGTCATCAAAAGGTGTTTCTTTCAATAGTTCCTTTATCTTTGGGTAAAGAAAAATGTCACTGGGGGCCTGATCAAGTGAGTATTCCAAGTTATTTGGAATATTGGCTAAAAATTTCCTCACAGACCGTGCCACGTGAGCTGGTGTATTGTCATGATGCAAGAGCCATAAGTTGTTGGAGAACAGTTCAGGTCATATTTGTCTATGTCACACGTCCTTTTCAGCACTTCCAAATAGTAAACTTAATTGACTGTTTTTCCAGTTGGTATAAATTCATAATGAACAATCCCTCTGATATAAAAAATGGTTAGCAACAACATTTTGACACTATGATTTGGACTGACAGAACTTTTTTGGTCATGGAGAATTAGCTGACTTTCATTGTGCAATTTGACGCTTTGTTTCAGGATGGTATTAGTACACCCATGTTTCACCATCAGTGATAACAGGGCCCCAAATATCATCTTAGCTTCTCCAAAAGGTTGTGGCAAACTTCAACTGTCATTTGTTTGGTTCATCAATGAGCTCATTCAGGATAATTTTTATACATATCTGTCTCATGCCAAGATTCTCAGCTAAGATTTTTCTGTTTCACTATTGATGTTTACTTGGTCTGCTATGCTTCTCCCAGCTGATGATTGTGATGCACAATTTGACGCAGTTTTGCCATGATTTTGTCAATTCTGATTGTTACTGGACACCCTGACCTCTCTTCATCAGTGGCACTTTCTCTCCCCTCAGAAAATGATTTAATTCATTTGTACACTGCCTTTTTCTCCATGGCATTATCCCCATAAATTTGGACTAACTTGTCCCTGATTTCACATCCACTCTTGCCAGGTTTAACAAGATATTTAATGTTTGTTCACTGTTCTAATTCGAGTTCCAATATTCTCACAACAGCACACAAGAACACACAATGACAATAATGAAGGCCACTCAGCAAGACACTGCCACATGTCAACATGAACACAGCTGTGAGACACAGATGTATCAGGTAAGGACACCTGACCGAGTTGTTTGTATGGTGCTGCCAAAGTAGGTGCATGGGGGCAAGCTCGCAAACTTAATTGTCAGACCTAGTAAGCACATTATTTTATCTGAACATCAGATTTTGGACACTGAAAGTAAACTCAATGTGCTTAACAAAGATTTATTAAGTTTCTATATATTCAAGCCATGATTCCATATACATAGGATTAAAAAAATCTGTTTATTTCAAAGATACATTTAAGTTGGGGGAGATAGCCAATAAAACATAATCACAATACAATAGTAAATTCTAATATATCTTAGAAGATGATAAATTCTATGGAAAAAAGTTGGGGTGTATAAGAAAATAAGGAGTTGCAGGAGGCAGAAGTGGGAATGGGTTCTGATCACAATTTGAAATAAAGTTGTTTGAGTGTGGCTCATTTCAGAAGGTGATGAAACAAAGCTTTGAAGGAGGTGAGGGCAGTGGGCAGGAAGATACCCAGAGCAAGAGAATTCCAGACAAAGCAAAAAGCCAATGTCATTATAGAATGATGTCTACTTCATCCGAGGAGCAGTACAGAGGTAAGTTTTTACATAAAGAGTGGCAGAGCGATGGGGTCAGTAGTGCATGGGAAACTTGGGATGAAGAAAATACTTTTGGGAATAAATCAGGGTAGGAGGAGATGCTAATGACTCAGGAGAGAGAGGACAGAGTTGTCTACCAGGAAGAGAACAACGGGGTCTAGTCAACAAACAGGATCAGCCTTGAACAGGGGATGGAATGGTCAGGAACGCGAAGAGAATGGGTGCTGATCAAGACAGGCAGGACAGTGTGGTAGGAGTCAGAGGTCATCAGCTGCAAGAAAAGATGGAGGTTGGAATACCCAGGACAAGTTATAAAATAGGCTCTAGGATATTGGAAAAATAAACAGGCTAGGGCATTACAGTGTTAAGTGCTGGACTTTTCAAGGGTCTGCTTACCATTTGTTATTTACTAAAAGTGAGAGTAGTTGATGTAGTTGCTTTTCTCCAACTATTAATAGATTCAGCTATATAGGTGCAGGGACAGAGAAGGCAGAAAGTTTAATTAAACTAAGGTTGTAGTTTTGCGAAGGGAGCACGACAAGTTCACAGAGAGGTAAGTGAGTATATGCAAGGGATGATTATAATGTTTGACAGTGAATTTTGAGCTGAGTAAGGAGCCTATTGAGGACTTGAGGAAATTAAGGGGAGCTTGTAAGATTAAGAAAAGTACTAGGGATGTGTTAAAATAAGGACATGGGGAAAGTTAATAGTGGAGGCCAGTGAATGAAATGAATGGAGATTATGGAGTGCCTGCAGGTATTTATAAAGACAAGCTCTTGAATGTGACCATCAGAATGTGAATGAGTGTCTGGGGAGGAATGAATGATGTGAGCACTAAGAGTTCAAGAAAGTGAGAGGCATATATTGAGCTTGCCCCTTGTTCTGGCAAGAATGAGAACATATTATTGGGTCTGAAATATCCTTTTTGGAGCCTTGAGGTAATGGCATCTATGTAAAGCAAAGCAAAGGAGGAGCCTAAGGCCCTGAAAACTTTAAGGGGCAGAATTGGTATACCAGATGACCCAGACTGCCACCCTCTGCACACTCTCTTCAGCTGCAGTTTGTTAGTATCCCTCATTCACAGCTCAGCCTGATTGTTAATTAATATATTGTGAGCCTACTCCTCCCCCATATACCATTTTCTCCCTTACCTTACCATATCCTCCTCATTAGCTTAAATGACAGAATTAACTTTTAAAAAATCTCTTTCATCTTTTAAGACCCAGAATAAGAGTGAAGCTTTCCATAAATCACAACCTGGCTCCCTTAGGCAGAATGAAACTCTTCCCCTTCCCCTAGTTTACGTATCTCTGAATTCTGAATTCATTACATACAAAGCATATAAAATCTTGTATAATCTTCGTGTCTCAATGTGGTGTTTAGCAGACAGTAAAGCTCTCAAATGTTGCGTGAATGAATGGCTGATTTGACGTCCGCTAAACAGAAGGAACTCACTAGGGCAGATTCGAGAAAGACTCGCTAGGGCTCTCACTAGCACTAGCAGACCAAAAGTGAGACAGACTCTGACTCAACATGGATATTAGAGAGACTTCAGAGAGAGAACTACTTCAAAAGGACAATACACATCATGGAGGTCTGCTTCAGAAGCACAACTCCAGACTGTCCCAGAAAAAAAA
The DNA here is from genome assembly GCA_004026885.1 of Lyroderma lyra. Lineage (NCBI taxonomy): Eukaryota > Metazoa > Chordata > Mammalia > Chiroptera > Megadermatidae > Lyroderma > Lyroderma lyra. Next base: position 233,490 of record PVJL010000199.1, on the reverse strand, counting down.
AAAGCCTGGCTATGATAAAAGGCCAAGGTCCAACTTGACCATGAGCATTTCTGAACGTGAAACTATTTCTTAGGAGGGCGAGTAAGGTGAAGGCAATGGTAGCATAGAACTCTCAATGGGATATTATTAAAAGCCAGCTGATAATGCGTGTGTGAGAGAGACAGTGCTCTAGGACGAGTCAGAGAAGCCAGGGCAGGCACTCCTCCATCTGAGAATACCCAACTTAAAAAGACATAGATAAAAACAGTGTCACACTGGGGATGCACCTCAAGTTATAGAGTTTACACAACATTTTGCCAGAGCAACACTATTTAGTGGCTATTTCAGCTTATCACACTATTAATCAGGCACTCTATTTTTGTGTGTGCTTTATTCTGGGAACATCACCACCACTGACAGATGCACTGAAAAGTGGATTCTGAGATCTAATGATCTCATTTCCCTCCAGTAACACTCAGCAAAACGCTTGCTGCCTGTGTTACTTGTTGCCTTTAAGGATGGCTTTATTTTTGTTTGGCCCTGAAGCCCTTGTTCTAGTTTGAGTTCCCTATCCTGTGCCTATCCCCTGTCACCTACACGTTGATATAATAGTTCACGACTCATTCGAGCTTTGTTTGCTTTTCTTTTTTTTTTTTTAATTTTAATATCCCCAAAGAGGAGGTTCTACTTAGCTGTTTTTGAGTGAGAAAATCAGTTTTTCCTTGGGGTTCAGGCCCAAAACTATCCCCGTGCCCTTTGGTTAATGCTATGACATTTGTCATGAATCATTAGTCACATTCCTCTCCCAATCAATGACAATAGTTATAATTTAGCACTTCGTATTGATAGTAATGCAGGAATGAACGAATTTCTGTCAAGATAAAATAATCTCTCAATCGAGTGTAAATTTTCATCGTTTTAAGCTTTATATATACACTGGAATTAAGGAGATATTTAGGCAATTAAAGCCCAAAGACGACTTTTCCTAGAAAATTTGATTTCTTTTCACCTGCTGCTCCTCGCCACACTTTCTACATGATTTTATTTCAAAATTGCTGAATTTTCTCAGTTCACGATGTACATTCATAGGACTTGTCTAAGGAACTAAAGCTCAATTTTAAAACATTGTATCAAGTTAATTCCTCTAATATTCATTGGGTGCCTTCAGAATGCACAGAATTACATTATCTTCCTCTGGTTGGGGGAGGGCATGACTAGGGCTTGAGAAAGGCAATCCCTTACCTTGGCCTAGAAACCTGGAGCTCACCACCAGCATGCTGACAGAAAAGAAGAGGGAGAGAAAAATCACTGACAAAATATATAGCTCTGATCATAGCATTTCAAAAGACAGAGGCTAATTTTGGTAGCATGGCCTCGTTCAACAGAATTTGATCTGGATCTTCTAAATAACTAAGAAATTATAAAAGCATATTTTCCATAATTGAGGTTCAGCTTTCGCTGCATTTTAACAAAGCCTTATTATTATTATTATTATTTTTTTTTTTGTCTAATCATTTGACACTCCAGAAGCCATTCAGTTGTCAAGAAACAGATCAACAAATCACTAGCAGGCATGTTTTATTAGCCTATCATATGCCTCACAGTGAAGGACAGGTTTGCGAAAACATTCCTGGGTCTCTAAGGGTTTCATTTATAGAAAGATATAATAAAGTTAATATGAGTTATTCTTAGATATTTAATAAAGAAAGAACATGTAAATCGTAGAAATGAATACTAATCATATCAGTATCTTTCTAGAGATTCAATATAAATAAAACACCATCCAACATCACTTACACACACACACACACACACACACACACACACACACACTTTGCATTATTTGTGTAACAAAAGGCCATAGATTTTGCTGAAATTAGAACCTCCCAGGTTATATTAGTTTGCAAGGGCTGCCATAGCAAATACCACAGAGTAGGAGGCTTGAACAATAGAAATTTATTTTCTCACAGTTCTGAAAGCTGGAAGTCCAAGATCAAAGTGTTGACAGGTTTGGTTTCTTTCTATGTCGTCATGTGCGATTTCCCCTGAGTGAGAATATTCCTGGTATCTCTTCTCTTGTTATAAGGACACCAGTCCTATTGGCTTGGGACCCTACCCTTATGACTCTTTTAACTTTAATTACCTCTTTAAAGGCCCTACCTCTAAATATAGTCATATTCTGAGGTACTAGGGGTGAGGGCTTCAAAATATGAATTGGGGGTGGGGGTGGGGTACAATTTAGTGCATGACAGTGGTTGTTTGAATTGACCAGTAACTCCTTGAACTCTTCTAGGCAATTTTAAACATTGAGTTGGAACATTATATTATGGTGTGTTGCTAAAGCCATGCTAAAGTACGAAGATGAGTGAATGACCCCCTTGTAAAGCATGGCCTCTTTCTCACACAGCCCACAAATGTTTTACATAAAAGGAGAGATTGGGTTCTTTATTTCTAGAATAAGAGGAAAGTTCATTGTGCATTATGGCTGTAAGACTTGCCTATACCACACTTGTCCTGATGCTTACATTATAGCTAGTTCTAGCTCATACTTGTTTTCTAAGGGGAGAGGCTATAAATGTAAAAGAGGCATTTTGCTGAGAAGTAGAACTTGCAGAATTTGGTGCATGTGAAAACCACTGGGTAACAGTGTGACTGGGCATTGTGGTGTGGTGGGATATAGCAACAAGGAGGTGGGGATGGGATGGGAGTGGAGTGAGGTGGGGATATAGGCAAACTTGGGTCTGAGTCTTAAACCTCTCTGGTTGCATGACCTCGATCAAGTGAAGTTGAAGTCTTTATTGTATTACATCAATATGAGAAATGATACATTTCTAGAAAAATAACAGTATTCTATAACCAAAAGTGAGTTCGTTATTTTACCTAGCCCCATCTTAATGGCAGTCTCTATTTACTTCTTAAAGTATTTCGTAGTGTCCCTTCATTAACTGTGGATTATAAGCATATATTGTGTGCTGTTTACCAGTACTAGGCAGACTGTTGGATACAAATGCATACTTTCTGTTTTTAATAAGCTTCTATATTCTATTGATGGAAAGGGCATATAAATAGTTTTCAATATATTTCTTGCATTGAGTGTTTACATGTAGTACCTAAATTAAATTCAAATAACTCAATAAATACTTGAGTGCCTACTCTATGCTGGGCCCTATGTAAGGAGCCAGAATTACGAAGACTGTGACACTTGGAGAAGAATTATTGACCTTTTTCTTATTCAAAGCACTCGCACTACAAATAAAAAATTATTTCCTAAACTCATATATGTCAGATAGTTTATTCTCTATTTGTACTCTAGTCTATAGTAGTCTCAAAGTTGTAAACTATAAGCAAATAATTATTAATATTCTGGTTCTGTCTGAAGGTCTTTGGCCTGGACATTCCACAAAGTGACACTTCAATCACATAATTTGTATCATTTTTGTTTCATAAAAATCTTTTAATCATTTCAAAATATTTTGTAGAGTCTAGATATTTATCAAGTCTTATTGCATTTCTGATAATACTTATTTTACATGAATTCAATAAATTATGGAGCACTATAGTAGAAATTAATAGTGTTTTCCATTAGTTAATGATTTTCATTCAAATTGCACTTTACAGAAATCATTTTCCACCATAAGATGACTGCTTAAATATAGTGGCTACCTTCATTCAGTCATTCAAAGAACACTTTTTCAATATTACTTATTATTTTTTGGAAACTATGTTAGGGGCCCCTTTCTGCTGACTGAGGAATAGGCACAGTAGTTCTGGTATCTGCAATCATGGAAAATATAATTCCCTTTCCTTGTTTTTCAATAATCATTGACTATAACTATTAGTTATTGAAAGACAATAACTAATGATTGGACAGAAAGTATTCAAATTATGCAATTTGTGCAATAAATTTGATGTTTTGAAATTAATTCAATCCTTGCTTCTTTTTCTTCCCCACTTCAACCTACATGAAGCTATTTGCTTGTGATCCTGTACACAATTGTGCCCAATACAGTGAATGACCTATGCACCCCAGCCAAGTCACTCACTTTTTAGCTTTCATTCCAATTTGGATGCTTTCTAACAAGACTATAATATTACCACAGAAACCGACTAAATGTTTGAAGTATATGGAACTTACCTGATAAGGTTCATAAACTTGGTTTACATCTGTAACATCCATGCATTGGAAGAGCCCAATATGAAAAAGGGGAATTAAAGATATAGATTTCTAGGTTTTCATTTCCCAGAATTTAGTATAAAAATAATCAAAGTGTATTTAGTGAGGATTAAAGTGAAAGCCTACCATACAATGTATTTTTAAGGTGAATTGTTTTTGCTTTTGTGCTAACACAAAGCCATATAAGAAATGAAAAATGTTACAGTGGTTAACATGAGAGTCATATAATTTTATTTGGAAGAGAAATATAGAATGGCATTAATGAAAGAGCTATAATAAATATTATAAGAGCAAAGAGTAGCTATTTGATTAGAAATTGATTTTAGAAATCTTGACCTATTTTTCTCTGAATTAAATGCAACCCGCCAAAGGTATTTTGAACACAATTGCACTTTTAGAAATACAGTTATCTATTTTTTCTTTAAAATCTGTAATGTAGTTTTCTCAATGCTATACTTTGAATTTTGTGCTTTTAAAAACTCAGTCATAGACAATAACTTATGATTAGGATAGAAACAAGAGAATGAAAAAATTAGGAAAAATACAGATTACTTGAAAGAATATTATAAAAATTCTTACAAGAAACATTAATAAACTTCTAGCAGAATTTTTATTGTTTTGTCTTATTCAGTGTGCCTATAGTTGGGAGCATAGTAGTTAGGTGTTGCACAAGTTCAAGTAGGAAATTAGGCTATTGCTTATGTTCATAGTTGAAGGAGAACAGTATAGTATATTCCTGTCTGTTTGCCTCTCAAGAGGTCTCATGAATTGAAATTTATTACCTGATTTTATCAACATGACCAAAGGAGATCTGTTTCTTTGAGATGGACTCATTAACCAAACTCCTGAGACAGTTGTATGAAAACATACTTCCAATTTATTTCATTTACAATGAGAGGTCCAATCGTCCCAGAAACTGGAATACTTGTCATGGATCATGTCATTTCCTCTCTATAGGCAGAATTACCAGAGAGGCCAAATTATAATCAAAAGATTTCCTGGTGATTATGATGCTTTAAGACATTGTGTAAATGACAGGTAGTCCTAATTTTGATCCTTTTAAAATATTAATGAATTTGAAGTTTCATGATACGAAGAAACCTGATGATCATTCAAATGTAATTATGCGGCTCCTCCATTCTCTATTCAAAACAATATTACAAATATGAATCAATCCTAACATGGATAAATAAATTATTGCACATTCATACCACAAATTAAAATATACAATGAAATGAACTAAAGCTATATGTAACATGTGATGAATCTCACGAAATAGAAAATGTTACATGTATTATAATTCAATTTTAATAAAAGTAAAAACAGGAAAAACATATATTTATGGAATGTAGACTTAGGTATTAAAGCTTACTATATAAAGTGAGTAAAAAATAATCATTACAGACATTGGAAGAGCAGTTCCCTCCAGAGAGAGAGTCTGTGAAGGGAATGTGTATGTTGGCAATGCTCACTTGCCTTTTTGAGTATGGTTTATATGGACATTTGTTAAACTGTACATTTTTTGTTTCATATTCTTTATATATTAGATTGAGCCATATAAAATGTACCATTTTTTGATATGTAACATAGCTATTCATATAGTTTGACCTAATAAGGTTTATTTCATTAATTAAAAACAATATTGCTTAACATAGTATCTGCATCTATACAGATAGTTAGGTAAATAAATAATAGATATGTATATATACAGGGTGGCCCAAAAGTAGGCATACAGTATAATTTATTTTGTGTGGCAGTGTGTATGTGTAATCTGTTGTGATGAATTTCATTGATTCAACTCTATACCTCCTTTGGCACCACCCTGTACATGGGTTTATTGAATATACATATATTTCCTTGCTCTGTCATTTGAGGGGGCCTAGACACCCCAGTAACAATGAGCATTTCTAGCACCTAGATCTTGGTCTCTAATATTTTCCAATAAAAGAAACGAGGACTCCTCGGAGAAATGACTGATTATAGGCCTGAAATAGGATGAGCCTGGAGTATCTTATAGTATCAGAATATAAAGGAATGCATTCTCTCTCCCTCTGTCTCTCTCTCTCTCTCTCTCTCTCTCTCTCTCTCTCACACACACACATACACACAAGAATCTAACTGAAATAGCTCCTAATGACCAAAACTGAAACAACCTGAGTAGCAAAATAAATAAAGTAGTATCCAATTATTCCCATGATTATAAACTCAATGTGCCTGGTCCAATTAACAATTGAATGAATAAATAAGTGTGGGAGAATAAACAAATAGCCCACATAGAAGAATTACAAATAATTTATGCAGGTACTCCTACTCAAGGAGGGCAAGCATAACTCCCCACTCCCTAAGTGCTGCACACAAACCTTTTAAGATATTGTTTAAATCAGAGGTAGTCCTAATTTTGATTCTTTCAAAGTAGCATTGAAGTTGCTCCCTCAGTTTGGTGATCAAGGTCAGCATCAATAGTGATACATCATGTGGATTGCTGTGATGTGATGAGAATGGCACTTCATCCCTGTATTCTTCCTCCTCCAAACTCATAAACCCAGTCTAGTTATGAGAAAAAATTGCATAAATCTCAGTTGAGGGATATTCTACAAAATACCTTACCAGTGCTACTCAGAACTGTCAAGGTCATAAAAAACCATGAAAAGTCTTAGAAACTGTCAGAGCCAACAAGAGTCGAAGAAGAGATGATGACTAAGTGAAATGTGATAGCCTGAGTCAGATAAAGGACATTAGGACATCTGAATAAAGTAGGAACTTTAATTAATGATAATGTATTAACATTGGTTTATTGACTGTGACAAGTGTACAATTACTAATATGGGTCTTTTAATGGGAGACTCTGTGTGCGGAGTTTATGTGAACTCTCAGTGTTCTCTTTGTAATTTTTCTGTAGATCTAAAACTGCTCCAAAATTAGAGTTAAAGCAAGTTGGCACATTTTGTTTTGTTTTTCTTAAATACCTGAACAAATTAATACCTCTCACTTTTGGAGGTAGTGCACAGACAACATTGCCTATAACTCGATGCATTTTTCAAAGCAGGGAGGTTTTCTGAGTTTATTTGGTACTTACTTGAATGGCTGTGGTGAAGTCTAATTGAAACTCCATTATAATGCAATGGGCAGAACATTATAAGCAAAATCAAGCAGTTAGTTCAGTCAAATTATGGTCAAAAGATGTTGATAACATAGCATTTATCATAAGTCATACCCATTCTGAGAGTGAGATTCACTGACCAAGAGGTTTTGCTTGTGATACTGGGAATGGGAGAAAAAGGGTCATTTTAGCATCTCTCCATTGACTCAGCTATATAGGGTGACAGTAAGTATTTCTAGGCTCCAAAACCTTTAAACAAGAATATTCAGCCAGTGAGACCAAAACCAGTTTTTCTTACTTGCAGATGAAGGTTTGTATAACTATGTGGGGAATAGTTGAAATACGCTGGAGATTTTCAAATTCACATAGATTGATATTCTATCTCCTCAAGCCACTACTAGGAGTTTGAGAGGTGATGTCCCAGACTGGTGGCCAGAGTTTACTATTACTGGATGTGACTGTGAGGATGAAAAAACTTCTAGATAAAGTTACTCTGGTGGAGGACATACAGTGAGATTGAAGATGCTTAATATGTGGAAAATGCAAGAGTCAAGAGGATAAATAGGCAAGTCCCACAGAGCAGATGAAAGTGGTACAGAATTCTCTAGACATGAGAGAACTGGGAGCTATAATATTATATGAAGAAATGTGAGGTACCTTTAGCTGAAGAAAGGCATGGTTTCTATTTTCAAGATTTTTTCAGGTTGTTATTATGAGAAAGGATTAGACTCATTTTATGTTGCCCTATATAGACCAAAGTTAGTAATAGGTCACAGTTACAGCAAACAGATTTTGGAATACAGTAAGGAGGCAATTTCTAATAGAGATTTTGGGAGATAGGTTAGCTATCTTACCAGGCAGTGAGATGCTTGTCTCTGCAAATTTCTAGGCAGAAGCATAAAAACTTCTTGAGTATGTTGAAGAAGGAAGTCACTCCTTATGTAGCTAGGCACTGGCATCAAGATAAAAGAGAAGAGGAAGGAGAAATTCAGGGCAGGGGACGAGAAGTCATGCTCTGTGTCTGGAGGTCACTGTGAATGGCCTATTTAGCAATCGTGACTCATGAGGGCACAGTAACTAAGGACATTGTGTTAGTCAGGGTTCTCCAGAGGACAAATGCTAAGATCTGCAGTCACAAAGATGGAGACCCAGGATAGCCAATGATAAATTATAGTTCAGTCAGAAGGGTAGCAGTCTGGAGACCCACCAAGACCCTTTTCAAAGGCAGGAAAAAAATCAATGTCTCAGTTTGAAAGGTAGTCAGGCAGGAGGAATTCTCTCTTGCTCAGGGTAAGGTCAGCTTTTAGTTCTAATGACGCTATCAACTGACTGGATGAGGCCCACTCACATTAGAGAGAGCAATTTGCTTTACTCAGTCTACCAATTTGAATGTTAAACTCATTTAAAACACCCTCACAGAAACACCCAGACTAATGTTTGATCAAATATGTAGGCTCTCCTTGACTCAGGGAAGTTAACACATAAAACTAACCATTGCAGATAGAAGACACTGGAAGATGAAGGTCTGGATCAATGCAACAGGCAAGAATCCTAGACCAGCTGAACTGGCACAGAACGAGGGAAATATAGAGTGTGATGAAGGAGGGAGGTGATGGATATCAGCTCTGGTTATGGGATCAGCTAGGCAAGAGGGTCTGCCATTAACAATCTCAAATCCTTTTAGGCACTGTGGCTGGCAACTACCAGAAAGGGTGGACTTAATTGGGGGTACAAGTGGGTCTGAGAAATAAAAGGGTGCTCTCTGCACAGCACATCATTTCCTCTTAGCCCTTCCCTTGTACCAACCACTGTTGTGGAGACAGGTATTACACAGGTTCATGCAAGTACAGCATGACATTTCAGGGGCTTATCTGGTGCCACAGCTTAGAATGTCCACTGCAACCTGCCAACACTCATGTATGCATCAACTAGAAGAGCTGGGGGGTCAATGCCCCCAAGGCCACCCTTTTCCAGGGGGCTGTGCCAAGTGATGGTTGAATGCTTTCCCCCTTCACTTCCACCATGAGATGCACTTCATAAGGCTCATCAGAAGAATCTCAGGATTGAACATGAGTCCCCAATAGCTGTGGCCAACTTTCAGAAGGGTTCTTCACTGTTTGACTTGCCTTGGCCTTTGCTACTGCTCCCGGAACTCACTTTGCAAACAAACCCTAGGAGGCAAGCTTTTGCCTCAGGCTCTGCTTTCACAGGGTAGCCCAGCTGAGACTCCACCTTAATTCTCCTAACTCTCTGAAGGCCCAAACTTGGTTTCCTTATTGTTTTAGGAATACACTCATCCTACATTTTCTTCAGGGGTTCCACCATCTGCATACTTCAGTTTTCTGAAGATAAATCATGCCTACACTAAAAGTAAAAATGGTCTACAAGGCGTGTGAGTGAAGCAAGAACCATTTACCTTCACCGGTTTCTTTGCAGCTGAATTTTTCACTGGCTTAGAAGCATTGGTGGTGGGCATTGCACAAATACGACTCATTTTTTCTTCAGAGGGGCTAGAGTTTCTAAGCTTCTGCTATCCTTTTAACATTCTTGCCATAATAGGGTTTGAGCCAATGAATTTGTATTTCCAGCTTTCTATCATCCTTGTATTACTGCCAAACTCCAAACACAAGAAATATAGGATCTATCCTGAAAGTTTAGTATTATTCTCTTCAAGTATATTCTGATTCACATATCAAGGCAGGAAATAAATGTTCAAGCTGCAGAACTTAAAAAATTAATATGTTTATTAAAGTTTCCAACAGTGCAGATTAAGAAGGGAAAGGGCTTTACATTTTTCTGTAGGTATCTTGGTACCCAACAAAAACACTGACAAGTTTATATTCACAGATGCCTTTCTAATATGCTTGCTGTTCTCAAGTCAAGGATTAGCATCAGTGCTTATAGCAGAATCAGAAATAGAGTTCCATTATGTAACTACATAATAGGGAAATGGGGAGTGAAGATGGCACACATTTCAAATTTGAGTGATATCCAAGTATAAATGACTCATGCATATGCTGTATGTAAAATACCCTTTCAAGGGGAATTCTGTGCAACTGAACTGATCAGCCACATGTGCCTTTAAAACTGATGCTCTCATAGTACAGTTATTATAAGTGTACTATATGCAAAATGAGTGCCTCTAAACGTATCAAATTCTTAATGATTCCAGACTGACTTTCCCAACTGGTTCATTGTATTTGTGATTTATTGACTTAAAACTTGGAAATAGAAAGCAGAAACTGGTTTTGAGTTAATAGGTCATACTAACTAGAAGTGCTGAGTCAGTAAAAATGACACCCTAAAATTCATAACCAATCAGTTGTCCACTGAGCTCCATGACGCTGTGCTCTTAGGAATGTCAGGGTAAGAAAAGTTCATATCGATACAGTCATAAAAATACATTGCTATCTTCTGATACTTCAAAAAGCAATCTCAGTTTTCTGTCAAAAGTTATGCCTAGCAATATCTAATCTAAGCATTCCAGGTATAAAATGAATATTTCTGGTTGTTCTAATTAGGACAATTCCAGTTAGAATTTCCTTGGCTTAAACACCAGATTTTAAAATATTAATAAAAGCTATTTAAATGAAACTCATAATGGAACATTTGAAACTCATGTTTTAATTAAATATTAAATTCTAACTTAAGGGGAAAGAGCTAGTGGAATCTGACCATTACTGTGATCTATGAATGGAAATTTAGCTGCATTAATTTTCATTCTTCCTCCCACACCCTCTCCTTCCCACCTTCTCTCTTGCTGGGTGCCTTAAACAACAGAGATTTATTTTCCAACATTCTGGAGACTGGAAACCCAAGATTAAGGAACTGGGAGAGCTGACTTCTCCTGAGGTCTCTCTCCTTGACTTGCAAATGACCATCTTCTTTCTGTGGCCTTACATGGCCTTTTCTCTGTGCTTATGCATCACTGACCTCTCTTCTTCTTCTTATAAGGACATCAGTTTTATTGGATTAGGATCCCACCTTATAACTTTATTTAATCTTAACTACTTCTTTAAATGGGCTATCTCCAACTATCGCCATACTGGAGGTTAGGGCTTCAACATATGAAGTGTGTGTGTGTGTGTGTGTGTGTGTGTGTGTGTGTGTGTGAGTGTGTGTGTGTGTGTGTGTGTGTATAATTTAATCCATAACATAAATATAAATAGCATTTCATTGATGAAATGTTTTTTATTCCCTATGACTAGTATTCCATCTTCTTTAGCGAATTATAAAATTGAAAAATTTATTGCATCAGAATTCTTACTGAAAAAAAAAAACATCCTACATTATGTATATTGTCATGTTCTTTGGGTCTCATCATGGCTAATTTGTGAATTACGTAGTTTGTTTCTAATGTTCTCCTCCCCTTCACTCATCTATGTACCTTCTTTCAACATTGGTCTCTTCAGTAAACTTGTTCCTTGGTCAATTCCTTATTTTTCTCACAGGCTCCATATCCTGCCTTTCCTATTAAGGACCTAACTTGTTGCTTGTCTCCAGCCTCTAAAAACAGGCTGATTATTAAAAAAACAAAAAATCCAGTTGGAGTTAATAAGTTTCTATGTTACTAAACTATTCAATTCTGTTTGATATTGTTGACCACTCTCTCCTTCCTTATATCAGTTTCATTTTTCATATACATTCCGAAAATTGCCCAAATCTTTTTATCTCTAGCTCAGACCACTACTTAAATTCCAAACACACATAACAAATTGCCCACTAGACATTTCCACTTGGACATCACACAGCCACTTCAAATGCAGCATATTTAAAATTGAGATCATTATTTCTCATGCCTCTCCTACCCAATCTTCACATTTCTGTCTCAGTTGCCCACTCATTCATTTTTTATTTAGTTGCCCAGTCACATCTTTGACTCCTTCCTCTCTTCTTACATCTAATCTATTGTGTTTCATCAGTCCACATTGTACATTTTCCTCCACATTTTATATTCCTGAAATTGTGGTGCTTCTAACAATCAATGGAGGACTGTATTTTATTAACTGGCAGATTTTTCCTTCCTAGTGCTATATAAAATGATATATTTTAAATCATTGCAGTTTTAGATTCCATGAAATATAATATTGTCACATCTAGTAGATTGTACAACCTCATATCTTTGAAATATGCCCACTTTTCTCCATTTCCTCTGCTATTTCTCAAGGTCACATTACTTTAATTTCTCCTGAGGATTCCTGTAAGAATCCTTCTACTTCTGGTATTGTTCACTCACCTCCAGGGTTACCCTTTCCCTCAATTGTCTACTCTGAAACTAAAATGATCTTTTAAAGGGAAATTTTGATTTTGTCTTTCCCAGGCTTAAAACATGTTAATCACCTTCTGTTGCTCACAGAGTAAAAAACCAGACAACTTCCTATGGCTTACGAGCTTCTGCATCAGTTAAATCTATGCATGACTCTCATGCCTATCACTCAGCACTTTATCTCTTTTTGTCATCTGTAGAGTCACTGAATCTATTCCAATGTTTCAAGCCTGCCTTTTCTTCCTTCCTCAGAGACTACACACACTAGCTTCCCACCTGACTCTCCTTTCTCTGGCTAAATCATATTGATCTCTTAGGTTTCTGTTTAAACATTAGTTCTTCCATGAAATTCCCCTGACCTACCCATGTCTGGGTTAAAGACAACTCTTCTATTACATAACATTTGATAGTTCTCGGTCAGTCATTACCTCTCTTTAGACGCCTATTTGTTGGTGGGTTAGGGTAAGTTGTATACTTATGGCTATGTTTTATATTTATTTCTATGATTTATATTTCATCTGCTTTATTTCCCTTCTCCCAGGAAGAAGATAGACCTTTTGCATATTCTTTGCTTTAGGCATTTTTTCAAGGCTAAACATACTTATGCTTTGCAAAACCTAAACTCACTGAAGACATTAAGATAAAAATGACTTTAGAATAAATTTGAAAATTAAGGAGATTTTCCTCTGTGGATGCTGCGAGAATTGGGGACTTGTTTCTTATTCTCTGAAACCATCTAAGGAATGTACTAGGATTTCAGAGGCTTGCACGGTTGTATTTAGGGAAGCTGCTTCCTAAACATAGAGGCTCCCAGACTCATCTAAAATTCTACGGCCCTCAGGGTGATGATACAGATGCATCAGAATGGATGACATAAGGTAGGGGAACCCATGGATGAGCCAATGGGACCTAATACATGTGACCAGATAAAGATAAGAGGGATATCTTTGGAAATGGGGTGAAGAGCTGGGTGAGAGTAACAACTAATACTGAGCTTTCTCCTAGAGTAATAAGGTGAGGACTACAAAACAGATTTAGTCTGATTAAAGAAAATTAAGAAATGCTATACATTTTCCATGATCAAGTTGTGGATTGGGATTTAATCTCATAATATCTGTGTCCTCCACCACACTTTCAGTATATTTCTTTTCTTTCAAGAAATTGCTCCATTTCATTCACATTATCAAATTTGTGGACACAGAGTAGGTCAAGTTACTTTGTAGAGTTGATCATCAGCTCACTGAAGTTCTGTTTACATATTTTCAGCTTTTTTCTCTTTCATTTCAGATAGTCTACATTGCTATGTCTTTGATGTTTAATTGTTCGTTTGTTTCTTCTGCAATGTTTAATCTGCTGTAAATCTCATCTAGTGTATTTTTAATTTTTATTTCTAATTGTTAGAGCAGTTTTAGTTGTCTCCCAGCAAAAGTGAGCAAAAAGTACAGAGTTCCTACGTGTTCATTCCCCTCCCTCACAGCCTCCCACCATCACTCTGTCTTTAGGGTGGTGCATTCGGTACAGTCAGTGAACCATCATTGACACATTATTATCAACCATAGCCCGTGGTTGACATTATGGCTCATTTTTTCTGTTGTACCTTTTATGGTTTGTGACAAATGTGCAATGACATGTATCCGCCCTTATTGTTTCACACAGAATAGTTTCACTTTCTCAGGAATCCTGTGTTCTACCTATTGTTCCCATTCATCCCTTTCCACCTCCCCTTACCCCTTTGACCAAGTCCTTGGCAACCACAGATATTTTAAAATGAAGTTATAATTGACATAAAACATTGTAATAGTTTTTAGTGTACAACATGATTTGATATATGTATATATTGCAAAATGATTACAACCGTAAGTTTGGTTAATATCTATTACCACATAGTTAAATAATTTTGTTTCTTGTGATAAGAATTTTTAAGATCTATTTTGTTGCTCTTGAGCCATTTTCTCGCTTGAACCTACTCCTATCTCATAGGAGTGGACTTTCCTTTTTAATAAACTACCCCTTTGCTTCACCTTATTTTCCTTTCAATAAACTGCTTCTTGGTTTCACCTCTACAAAAAAAAATTTTTCTGTTAGCAACTTCTAAATTTGGTCATGCATAGCTTAACGATGGGTATACACTCTGAGAAATGCATCATTAGGCAATTTTGGTGTGTTTCGTGAACATCAGAGAGTGTACTTTTATAAAACCAGATGTTATAGCCTACTACACACCTAAGCTATACTATATAGTATACCCTATTGCTTCTAGGCTACAAGCCTATATAGCATGTTACTTACTGACTATCATAGGCAATTGTAACAGTATGGTATTTGTGTATCTAAACATATTGAAACACAGAAAAGGTACAGTAAAATATAGTATAAAAGATATAAAATGGTATGCCTGTATAGGGCACTCACTATGAATTAGGCTGACCAGACGTAACATTTTAAATGGGACAGAAAACAACAGTACTGTCTCATTTCAAATGGTGTGTATGGTCAGCCTAGTCTCAGTGGGCTAAATTCAAGGTGTCAGTAGGCTGACCATACATACCATTTGAAACTGGATAGTACTGTTGTTTTCTGTCCCATTTAAAATGGTGCATCTGAAAAAAAAATGATACATCTGGTTAGTCTACCATAAATGGAGCTTGCAGGACTGGAATTGCCCTGGGTGAGTCAGAGGTGGGTGAATGAGAAAGCTAGGACATTAGTGTACACTGCTATACACTTTACAAACACTGTACACTTAGGCTACACTAAATTTATGAAGCAACAGGAGATTAAATCAAGTACAAGAGAAAATGATACAATTAAGAGATGTGGTAAACCCAAGATATATGAGGCTGCTTCTGGTTAACACAACATATAATTTTACAGTAAAATATTTCTTTATAAGTAGAAAGAGTACATGTTAAAATAAGGATTAAAAGTATAGAATAGTACATACCCAAACTAGTAACGTAGTTGTTTATCATCATCATTGCACGTAATTGGATGTGCTATACTTTTATATAACTGACATCATAGGAGGTTGTTTATACCAGTATCACGACAAACACATGACTAATGTGTTGAGCTAAAACATTACCACAGCTATGACATCACTAGGAGATCAGAATTTTCCATCTCCATTATAATCTTATGGGATCACTGTCATTGACTTCAAAACATCATTATGCAAAGAATGACTGTATACAATAAAGTATTATTCACTATAGTCATGTATATAATGTAACTATGCTGTACATTACATCTAGAAAATTTATTTATCTTACAACTGGAAGTTTGTACCTTTGGGTCACTTTTACCCTTTATGCTCAACTCCTATCCTTAACTCTGGCTTATTTATGAGTTCATTTATTTTGGGACTCCATCCATAATTGAGATCACACAGTATTTGTCTTTCTCTGTGTGACTTAGTTCACATAGCATCTGCTCCTCTATCTTAGGGGCTTTTCTTGTCCTCTATCACTCTATTTTTTTCTGTCTCAAAGAGTATTATAATTTTTCATCTCTGAGTTAAAAATATTTTAAAAAATTGGAGAGATATCTAAGGGTATGCACTACTTGCAAACATAACAGTCTTCATAACTGAATTGAATTCTGGAACAGAAAATGGCCAACCTGGTGAAATTTGTGTAAGCTCTGTGGCTGAGTTACTAACACCATACCAATGTTAATTTCTCAGTTTTGACAATTTTACTAAAGTTATGTACATTGTTAACATTAGAAGCTGAGTAAAAAGTATATGTGAACCTTCTGTACTATTTAAAAAACATTCTTTGATAGATAGAGGGCTTTTCAATTTTCTATTAGATTTGGTATTGTTTTGGTTTTAAAATAATAGCTTATTGAGATATAATTCATAAACCATGAAATTCACTCTCTTAAAATGTATAATTGGGAATTGTGTAACCATCACCACTTTGTAATTTGAGAACATTTTATAACCCTCCCCCAAAAGATCCTACACCTCTCCTAACTTCATTCCCTGGCAATCACTAATTTACTTTCTTTTGTTACGGATTTGCCTGTTCTTGACAATCATATACTATGCGCCATTTTGTGACTGACTGCTTTCACTTAGTGTAATGTTTGTGAGATTCATCAATATTGCAACATGGATCAATACTTCATTTCCTCTTGTGATTGAATAAAACTTCATTATATGGATATACCACATCTGTTCATCATTGATAGGCATTGATATGCTTCCCTTTTTTTGAATAAATAATGATACCAAAAACATTCTTGTGAATGTTTTTGGGTGGAGATATGTTTTCCTTTATCTTGGGTGCGTAACTAGAGTAAAATTGTAAGTTCCTGTGGTAACACTATTTTTAATACTTTGAAAATCTGTCAAATTCTTCCAAAATGATGCACCATATTATATTTCCACCAGCAATATGGGAGTTCCAATTTCTACATACCTTCCCAAATACTTGTTTCTTTTTAATTTTAGCCATCCTAGTAGATATGAAGTGATATCTCGTTGTGGGTTTGACTTGCATTTTCCTAATGATGTTGAGTATCTTTTCATGTGTTTATTAGACATTTACATTTTTTGAGTAATGAGTATTCAAATCCTTTTCCTATTTTTAAATTGAAATATTTATATTTCTTGTTTTTAGTTGTAAGGATTCTTTATACAAGTATATTGAAGGCATGAGTCCCTTATGTGATATATAATTTGCAAATATTTTCTCTCCTTTGAGTTTTTTTTTAATTTTCTTTTTTTTTTTCCGCTTTTTTTTTTAGAATGTGGGTAGGTTCCTGACTGGGAATCGAACCCAGGCCGCAGCACTGACAGCGCCAACGCCGAAGCCTTAAGCCACTACACCATCAGGGAACTCCCTTTTTTGAATTTTCTTGATATCTTTTGAAGCACAAAAGTTTATAACTTTGATGCATTTGATGCATTTTAATTCTTCTATTTTTTCTCATTTGTGCTTATGCTGTCTTATGAAGAAACCATTGCCTAATCCAAGTTCATGTAGATTTACTTTCATCTTTTTTCTAGTGTTTCATAGTTTTAGCTCTTTCTATTAGAGCGATGATTCATTTTGAGTTAATGCTTGTATAGTATACGATATGAAGTAGGGGTTTAATTTCGTTCTTTCGCATATGATTATCTAGTTGTCCTAATGCCTTTGTTGAAAAGCTCCCTGTGCTATTTTTGCAATTTTTTTCTGTAAGTGCAAATTATTTCAAAATAAAAAGTAAAAGAAGATAATGACATTATTATTATTTTATTACTTTTAGTGCTACCTTTTGATTCTCCCATTCTGCAATCTGAGCTCCCCGGTGATTCAATGGAGCATGATATCAGGACAATACATAACATTGGCAACTGTAAAAGGTGATGTTATCAAGATTCTCAAATATACCACTGTCTACTTCACCAGTACAACCTTCTTTAACTACACATCCACTGGGCCATCCCATGAACAAGGCGGGAAAGGAAAGAATTCTCCATTCTCGTATAATATAATAAATCCATTCTCATAGCCCCTCCTCTCTGAGACTTCTGATCTGTTTCTTAATGTTCTATCAAAACAATTCTCTAATTTCCATCTCATTTATGATGGCCCATTGTCATATCTACGCTTCAAAAAATCATACCAGCAGGTTCTTATGCAATAAGTAATCTTGCCATAACGTTGAACACTGAATTATTTTATTAAATTATCCCTTAACCATCCTGTACCCTATACCCACTCCAGTCAAAAGCCATCTGACATACGTTCTCCAGGATCCTGCTGCTACAAATTAGCTAGGTGGTGTGTTTTCTTCATTTCATAAACATTTCCTCCTGTACTCCAGATTGGTTTCCAGATGCTGAGCCCTGACCTTGGTTATTTTCCTGAGGGTTGTGGGGAATGCTTGGAGCAGATGTTGAGGATAAGTGTTAACATTGCATCTCAAGATATTTACCAAATATTTAGAATTCTAGGCAAGGGAAGACTCTCTTTTATCAGGAACTAGGTGATTTAATTAAATAAATAATTCATTTAGTCAACAAGTACTTTTGAGTAATTACCACTCCCAGGAACACTTCTGCTTATTTCTCTCATTTGGAGATTCGTGTCTCCTGTTAGAGGTAACAACTTATTTCCTGTTCGCCAAAATTCTCTAAGAACAATTAACTGATGATTTAAATTTTTTAACTGTATTTAATCAGTGGTTTAAACTTTAAAGTTAATATAGCTCTTAACAGAAATGTGATTTTTATCAGTATGTTTTGAAAGGCCTTACACCCGATCAATATGCAGATATTGTTATTAACTCACAGTGTGTGATGTGTGTTCACAAAGGAAGTGATCATGTAACAGGAGAAAAAAAGAACATATAAAAATCCTCTTTAACATGTAATTAATTACTGAACTGATATGGAAAGACATTAGAAAGCCAAGACTATCTAATATTGATTGCAGCTATTCAAAATTAATTCTGGACGTGTGCTAGATTTAGAATGCCTTTTTCACTTCTAAACTATATTTCTAGAATTATTCTTACATGTTGAAGAAAAAGAGGTAGGGAGGGAAGAATCACTGTCTAGCCTACCCTATACTGGAAAACCAAAGAGAGAAATTTAGAAAAAAAGGATATTTAATGTTATCCTTACTTGTCCTCTGTAACCTAAGAAAAATGATAATGGAAAAAAGGACCAGTGTTCTTGACTTATTTTTGACCCATGGGAATAATTTTCTTTTAGTACAGGACACATACTTACTTTTTTCTCCGTGTATCTAAATTGGAAAATTAATCATAACCTATGCAATAAGCAGTTTCTCTTTTGAGCCATAGGGTGCATTTCTGGCTATACTTTTGAGAGTTTAGAAGATTCATTTTTCTGTTTTTGCTTTTGGTTGTTGTCAAGAGTTGCTCTCTTTACCTCACTGGCTCATGTTGCCTTCCAGCTGCTGACCTGTCTGTCCCTCCCCGCCACCTCTAGGTATTCCCCATGACATCCTAAGGCAGGAGCTAAGCGTGGAGGCCATGGGGGCATAGACTATCTAGGAGACAGAACTGACCCTCTCTTGGGGGTACTGTCCCTCCCTCACTCACACACCTCACATCACCCTGTATGGCCCTGGAGGATGGCTGGTTAGTCAATGACGGGTAAGATTCCTCAGGGGAGGAACAACCTAAGGCAGGCACAGTCACACAGGGGCCCTCAGGAGAGAGCCTGGGCTCTATAGAGGTGAGACATAGCCCCTCACCCTCTCTGAGGTTAATCCCTTGCCCCCCGGCTGCCTGGCTTTCCTCTTGTATAGCTCAGCCTGAGATCTGATGGGGTGAGCTCAGCCATTACTGTCCTTAATGGATGTTTTTATAATAACAATGACCCCATTCCTTGGGGCTTTGTATATGTGTAAAGGCACAATACCTGCTGGAACACAATGGGGACTTTCAGGAACAGCCATGATAATCACAGACCTTGGAAAGAGGAAGGTTTTTACTTCCCCATACAAGCATCACTTCCTCATTCTACACAACAAAAGCTGTGCATTGGCCCCATTCAAGGCGTCTGGACCGTGAGGCTGGTACCCCTCGGCCCCGCTTGGAATATCTTCTTGGCTACTGTGTTTCTTAACTTTGTGTCACCCTTCCCATGTTCTCACTGCTCGTGTCGTGCTGGACACGACAGGCTCATACTGAAGTTTTGTCTTCAGCCAACTCTTGAAAATGTCATAGGTAGAAGGGAAGCAATGTTAACCACATCAGATTACAAGGCATATAAATGTGAATGACATCTCTTATTTTATTTTAATTGGAAATTGTTTACTTTTCCTGCATATACCCTTCTGATTTTTATGCCTTTATTCTTAAGAAAGGAATACTTTCATCAGGCTACACGACAGTGGTCCAGGGAATAGGATGCTGACTAACCCCATGCCACTGATGACTCTTCATGCACTAACAGAATGAATAATAATGAGGGTTACACTATAATCTTAATTAGCAGGAAGAAATAGGTTTGCTTACACTCACATGTAAGAAGTCTGTCCAGATCCCGTGGTTCTTTTGAGGCACTTTCTAATTTTGCAACACTCTGGG
Source organism: Lyroderma lyra (assembly GCA_004026885.1). Lineage (NCBI taxonomy): Eukaryota > Metazoa > Chordata > Mammalia > Chiroptera > Megadermatidae > Lyroderma > Lyroderma lyra. The sequence continues at coordinate 212,913 of PVJL010000199.1, read as the reverse complement.
AATGAGAAGCTATAGCCATCACAAGCCAGCAAGCCTACAAAGCTCATGTCTTTTAAAAATAAAAATTTGCATTACTCTGAAAAAGTACTGACCAGCTGAGATGCTGACTAAAGACAAATGGAATGAAGATTTCCCAATCAAGATGATGAAGTAGGTTAAATTCTGTGTTTACCTCCTCGCGAGACAACATTAAAATTACAACTAAAATATAGAACAGCCATCATTGATTATCACCTGAAGTCTTGCTGAACTGAAGCCCTACAATTAAGGAGGGGCAGAGGGGCAGAACAGGTTGGTCCCAAACCCACATGTGACATTAAAAATCAGGAGGGATGTCTCTGCTGAGGAGGTTTTCCCAGAGGAGTGAGGGGTCCCAGTCCCACACCAGGCTCTCCAGACCAGGGTTCCAGTGCTGGGGGGAGAAATTTCCATAACTTCTGGCTGTGCAAACCAGAGAGCATTGCGGCTGAGTGAGCCCCAGAGCAGCTATACTTCCAGGCGCTCCTCTTAAAGGGCCCACACACAAACTTACTCACTGACAGACTCACCGGCTCTGAGCTCACATGCTGGGGCAGAAGCCTGAAAGGCACCAGAGACCTATGGAAAGGAAATGAATTGTCTGGCTTCCTGGAGAGGGCCGGAGGGGCAGCCTTCTCCCAAACCAAGGAGATGGCAGGAGCCATTGTTTTTTTTATGACCCTTCCCCACCGCAGGTGTGTAGACCCAGGTGGTGGCCATATCTGAGTCTCCATCAACCTGGCTAACACTTTTTGTCTACTCTACCCTGGTATTCCCCGAGACCTCAGCCACCCAACTTGAGGGCCCACTGAAGCAGTTTCCAGTGGCTTTTCCATAAATGACTTGTCTTGGCTCACGCTGCAGACTTTCCAATCTCTCAAAGGTTCACAAAACTCAAACAAGCTGCATCTGGCTTCTATGTGTCCTGTACCTCTGACTGAGGAATCCTAGCACTGGCACTAGTGGCACACGTCCCCAGTTCATGGCTTGGCCTCTTCAGGCACCTCCAAGTCCAGCAGGCATGGTGGCCATCTGGAGATTTTTTTGTGGCTCATACCAGGTGGCACTGGGCAGGGCACAATCTGTAAATAAACTTGGCCTGCAAGTAAGGCCCCTCTCAGGAGGCACCAGGACTGGCACACCCAGTGGTCAGCTTTAAAGTAAGCTGTAGCATCACTTGGCCATAAAGGTAACAGTTGGTTTGTAGAGTCTTCCATCTGTTTCATCTATGTCTATACTTATGCAAGTACTACATGGTCTTGATTACTGTAGCCACTTACTATTTTTAAATAAAGCTTTTATTATTAAAAAAAAAAAGACAAATGGAATTTTAACTGGGAGGTGGAGAATAAAATGGATGAATATTATTAGTTATTCCAGATAATAGGAATCAGTGACATACCCAGAATATTTGCAATCCAGAGCTGGTAATTTATCAAAATCTGTCACTTGGTAGAAAGTCTCTAAGATGACACCCAATGACCCCTACCTCTTGGTATTCATACTATTGTGCAGTATTTCTCCACATTGTATCAGGGTTGGTATGTGTGACCAATATAGCATGGCAGAAGTGATGGCTATATCCTTCCAAGTTTAGATTATTAAAAACAAAACAGCCCTTCTAACAGGTGTGAGGGGGAAGACAAGGAATAACAAGTGCTAGAGAGGATGTGGAGAAAAAGGAACTCTGGTACACTGCTGGTGGGAGTGCCAACTGGTACAACCACTGTGGAAGGCAGTGTGGAGGTTCCTCAGAAAATTGGGAATGGAGCTACCATTTGACCCAGCAATCCCCCTTCTGGGGATCTACCCAAAGGACTTGAAAACCTTTGTCCGCAAAGACTTATGTACCCCAATGTTCATTGCAGCACTGTTCACAGTGGCCAAAACATGGAAACAACCAAAGTGCCCTGCGACAGATGACTGGATAAAGAAGCTGTGGTACATATACACAATGGAATATTACTCAGCTGTAAGAAAAGATGAAATATTGCCATTTGCGACAAATTGGACAGAACTTGAGACCATGCTAAGCAAAATAAGCCACAGAAAAAACCAAGAACCATATGAAATCACTCATATGTGGGATATAAAACTGAAAGCAACAAAGAAACAAAAACTCATGGACACAGTCAGTAGTTTAGTGGTTACCTGAGGGCAAGGCAGGGCAGGGGTAGGAAAGGAGGCAGCTGGGGGTGGGAGAGGAGGGAGGGGGGTCAAATATGTGGTGATGGAAAGAGAACTGACACTGGGTGGTGAACACATAACGCAACTCATAGCCGATGCACCGTAGAATTGTACACCTGCAACCTATGTAATTCTTGTTCATCAATGTCATCGCAATAAGTCTAACAATAAAAAAAATTAAAAATAAACCCCAAAACCAAATAGAACAATACATAGCTTCTGTTTCGGTCCATCTCTCTGCTGTAGAACACTTGCTCTGGGGAAAGCGGTGTGATGAGCTCCCTAAGAGGAAGCTAACACGGCAAGAACCTGCCGAAAGCCACAGGAACGAGCTTGGAATCAGGCTTCAGAGCCAGTCCAGCTATCGGGGATTGCGGCCCAGTCCAGCATTTTCCCTGCAGCCCCATGAGAGACCAGGAAGCAGAGCCCTACGGGGCCTGGGTCCCTGACTCTCAGAAACAGTAAAGTCTTGCTCTTTTCAAGTTGCTAAATTGGGGGGGGGGGGCAATTGGTTATGCAGCAATAAATAACTATGTATACCTTTCTTATATCTGACAAATTACTTTTAGTAATAATGGTGCAATAAAACAAGAAATAATAATGGCCAGAAAACAAATGTAGACAATAAAATTTTTTCCATTTTGAACTTGTACATATAATTGTGTCAGTTTCAAACAAAAATTAAAAACTTGAAAAATAAAATGGATATTATAGTACCATAAAAGATGAAGAGTTAATATTAATTAACGATGATACTTTTTTTCTAAAAAGGGAATAATTAATATCTATGTATGACCAGGTGCAGTTTCTGTTTTGGGGAATTCTACAAATATGTAGATATTTTTGTTAAAATATATCTTCTTCGCATATTTTTGTTTAATATACAACATAGCCATATTTGTCAGTATTTGTTATTAGCTTAGTTGACAAGTACTTATTAATTTAATTTCAAAATTATTTTTTACACAATGCAACAGGTATAAAATGGTTTAAGTAAGTCCTACCTACTGTCTTTTTCTTCTCCTTTATTATGATGATTGACTCTGTTGGTGGTGAATCATGCTAAACTTTCTTTTCTCTTTATCATGTCAATGCATGTAAAAAGAAGGCAATTTCTTGTCAGCTTTGAGCCCCCTTTGTCACTGGACTCTTGTTTCATTTCTAGAATATGTTCTGTGGATGTGTCAGCTTGTGTTTCTTCAGAAGTTTCTTAACCATATGTGATGGTGAAGGCATTACATGGTTCCAAGCAGATCTGACCATATCGTGGTGATTCCATGTGACCTCTAAAAATTGGACTTTCTACAGCTCAGAAATATTTTCATTTACAAAATCATTATTTCTTCTGTTTCAATTTTTATTATCTCTTCCACAGGAATTCCTATTACCGATGTTGTCAAATAACTATTGTCTGTTTCATATCTCTCATCTTCTTTCTCATTTAAAAAAATCATCTTTTTCTCTACATTCTGGGGAAAATCTCATTTATAATAATTCATGTTTCTTTCAAACTTTCTGCAATATCTATTCTCCTACTGCATTTATTTTTCATTCTGTCTTACTCTCACAAGCTTCCTTTTAATTTCCACTGGACTTCTGGTCATCCTTTCATTTTGTCATATTATCTCATATTTTCAAGTCTTGTGCAGAAGCTTCATTTTTATAAAATTTTGCATGAATGCACATAATTTATTTCTTTTAATACATTTCTTATGAAAATACGTGCTATAAATGTAAATGTGCTCTCTATATGCTCCTTTTATTTTTGAGAAACTTTTGGTGGACCACATGGCTGTCTACCTGTAATGGGGTCTACCCAGGTTTGCTATTTTTTGTAAAGCAGAATACAAGGGTTCATTATGGGTTTTCAAAATGTATACTGGGTGGTTTTAGAATTCTCCTCCCAGAAATTTATATTATGAACTTAATGATTCAGACATCCGATAGAAGAAAGGTTAATCCCAGAATTGTAAGGGATCCCAGTAGATTTCAGCTTTGTCTAACTTCTCTGTGTTCAGCAAAATGGTCCTGCTAGAAGGCAGTCTCTTTTTGGAGTTTTTAAGTCAGAAACTGTGGGAACAGATGGAGATTTTACCCACTATACAAGCTACCAACTTAGCCTGACATAGTTCTATAGATATAGAAATAGCTAGAGATGTTGTATCCCTTCTACCTCTGCCCCCAACTCCATCTCCATCTATTAACCACCCTTGGGTCAGAGAAAGAGACTATTATTGCAGCAAAAATGGCAGCCAGAGCAGCATCTTGTATCAAATTTCCACTTTCCAGTACCCATCAGGGTGATGTGGTGAGGACTGGATAGACCAGGATTAGGTGAAAAATCCTGAGAGCAGGAAATTGAGTTTTTATGGGATTTCTGGAAGAAGATATTGATCAGTACCTTGGCATACAAGCAAATCCCCTTTAAGGGTGTGAGAGGAGAGGTGTCTCTAGTTTTATTACTCTGGAATATATAAGCAAATATCTGTGGACTAAGAAAGTTTTAACTTTACTACTCTGGAACATCTCAGGAAAGTACACTGTAAATCTCTCCAGAGGGAAATGGTGTCTTTATCTCCCAAGAGTGTTTGTTACTTCGCATGCCTTTTCCTCAGAAGGCCCTGAGTTTGCAGGAACATGAGAAGTCCATGGAGAATTGTCTCCCAACAGGAGCCTGATTTACACCCTGTTGTAGCTTTTTCTGGATTCCTTCCTAGTATTGATACTTATTCCATCAGATCTTGTTGACTCTCAGATCAGCTCTGCTACCCTTCTGACAGTCTACATCATATTTTGTTTAAAACCTTAAGCCTCAAGAAGAGTTGCTTTTGAAGTCTGATAATAGGTTGTAGGTAAACACATCCTAGAAGGAATCTGTACCACGATTGCCTTTCCCTCCAACCTTTGTCTTTAGAACTCAATCAAGCAAATATCTTACAATATCACTTAGGTGTTTACCTCGCCTTTTCAGAAAATAGAGTTGTGTATTAACTTTGACATGTGAGCACTTCTTATTTTTAAATTTTTATTTGCACCGCATTTTTAGCAGACATTTTTCCTAATATAAGGCTCATAAAGGGTAGACTTCCTTAGGTTCCAGTTGCAGTGCACCATCTTTTTAACTTTATGTTGGGTTTGGGGATAAGAATGTAAGGGATTTAGAGGCCTGTTCTCAGCTCGTCCTTTTAACCAGAATTGTTTTAAGTGTGATAAAAGTTATTTCTATCTTAAGAAGAAAATCAGTCATCTTTTGAAAGAAAATGCTGTATATTTTTTCTTGTTGCCTTTCTGTTTTCCTTTTCTTTACAAAACAGACTCTGGTGCTCAGTGAGATGTGCCCTTTACACTGGATTAGATGGAATAACTGTTATTTACTACATTTAGTAATATAGGCTATATACTCAATACATCTTTATAATACATTTCTTGTATGTCTGTAGGTCAAAATACAAAGAGAAAAAAATTTAAAAATGTGTTATTACATAAAGTGTTAAAACTCCTCAATGAAAAAAATAGCACTATGGAGAAAGCTTAAGTGTACTGAAACTTCTGATTGTGAGCAAATAAAGACATTTTATGTGGAGCAAATAAGTGGAAGTTTTAGGATAATACTTACTTCTGGAGCATGAGATTTAGTTTTTGATTTATTTAAAAGCACCATTTGTTTATTACACAATAATAAATTCACAATCGACATAGCCAAAAGAACATTTATGTATAAACTACAGGAGGTTATTATACGAGACTATAACCATATTATTATTATTATTATAGCATGTAATAATAGTCTGCTTTCAGATGAGAATTGTGAAAGATATCATTAATGTATAGAAATTATAGAAATTATATCATCTGTATAGAAATTATAACTTATAAATGTTCATATTTCTTTAGTAGTGCCAATTGGAGATGCTATCGCTGTATTATTTCTAAAATAATGTTCTCATTTTAGAAGACTCAGTTTCTTGCAAAGCTCTCAGTAATCTTACTATTTTATTTCTTTAAAGCATATTTTCATTTTAAGTTGTATGCTTAAAAATTATTTTTCTGGGGAGTTCCCTGTTGGTGTAGTGGCTTAAGGCTTTGGCGTTGGCGCTGTCAGCGCTGCGGCCTGGGTTCGATTCCCAGTCAGGGAGCTACCCACATACCAAAAAGGAAAAAAAAAAAAAAAAAAATTATTTTTCTGTAAAGTCTAAATAGCCTCAGGAAAAAAAAACTGTATGAAATTGCATAAACTAATTGACAATTAAATCCTCACAGATTTGCCACGGTGGAAACAAAGTGCCTAGATATAACAAAAAGGCATTATACATGGGATTACACATCTGGGGATTCTTGTGTTGGCTCATTAGAAAGTGATCTGGCTCAATTTCTTTTTCTTTTACAAGCATAAAACTACATATTTTGGTATTTAATAAAAATGTTCAACACATTACTTTTTTTACACACAACAATTTAAATGATAACAATGCTCGATGTAGTTTCATTAAATTCAACAAATTTTGTGGATGGTGTCTAACCAGCAGTAGCCTTGTATCACACTTTCCTCACTCAGTAAAAGAGAGATTTAAAAAACCCTATAAATGTACAGAAATACTTTCTCAATATTGCTTTATGTATTTCTGCAGAAGAGGGAGCAGAGGGAACTGTGCTTCTTCCGTGCCTAGTAAATCCCAGCCTATCGCCAAGGGATTTGCATATGAAACTTCATTTAATCCTTTGATGTGTTTACATTATTACACAATCTTACAGACCAGGAAACTAAGGGTCCAAGAGGCTGATCAGCCCAGACAACCTAGAAAATGGAATTTATCCCAGATTCCTCTGCCCACTTGCCCCACATCCAAATAGTTAAGTTCTATTTTTATCTCCTCATTGTGTTTTTTAATCCCTATTGTCCTTGTTATCTCTATCTATACTCAGCTGGTTAGGGTTTTTATCTTAGTACCATCTGGTATGATGCAATAGCTTCCTATCTTGTCTCTCTGACTCCAGTGTTAATCCTCAAACTAACTACTAAAAATACCAATAGAGCACTTTATTTAAAATATAAATCAGAAAATGTCATTTCCTTCCTCACACCCCTATAGTATCCAGCCCAGGCCTTTAAACAGCATACGGCAATGACTTCCACACCTGGCTCCTAACAATCTCTCTACAATCATGCTCTCACACTGTGTGCTTTAATAAAATAGATATGTTGGTGGTTCCTGTTCACTGCTACTTAGCACTTGCCTTTGGTATTCACTGTGTGTAACAGCCTTCTTTCTCATATTTCTGTACTTAGATACTTTTAATCTTCCTTTTAGATGTCATCCTCTCCAAGAAGATGCTGATCCTTTTCAAAACTTAATGTTCCTTCCTTACATTTTCATAGCATTCTGTGACTAACTCTATAATCACACTTACTGATTGCACCAAATTATTCTTTGAAAATTCTATATATAATTGAAAATTCATGTTATTTAGAAAGGTACAGTTAGGGATATAAAAATTATATTCATTGTGATTATGCTTTCATAAAGGTGTCATGGTCTTTATTAGGATTCTCTCTGGGTTTAGTGAATTTGGGCCTCTGACTACATTCGATCTGAATACAAACGTCAGGAATTCATAAAATTAATAAATCATTAATTAATTCTTTGTACACAGAGAAATCCAAGTTATTTTAACTTGAAAAATTGTACAGATTTTCTTAAAATATTGAAAATGCCTGCTTCTTCAAGTATTTTTTCAAATTATATTTATGTTAAACTCCATATCTAAAATGGAATAAAAAAACAAAAACTTGTCTATTTGATTGGATCTAGGATTGAGAATTTACATGTCCCTGTGTCTCCCGTGGTCCCCCACAGGCTTGATTCTATAGCATGCTGTTTGAGAATCATTGATTTACTGCACCCCTACTTTTTCTTCTTTAAATTATAACGCACCCTAAAATAAATGTATTCTTATGTTCTGCACACTGTCCTTTAATTCATAAGAGTTTGACATACGGCTTACGTAAACTCAGCCTTAGCCTTTAATGTGTGGGGGTGATGTCTGCAAAGTGATGGATTTGGAGGTATCAGGCTATTGTTCCTCTGTGACAATACCAAATAAGCAATAATAACTGGATTAAAACACTTTTGTGAGAACTTTAGTAACCACTTAACAAGCTGCAGCAACCAAGTAAACATCTAACAAAGAAACAACTGCACTGAGAACAATTGAAAATCCTCTGAACTATTGCTCACCTTTGTGTCCCTCCCCGCTTTCCACTGCTCCAGTGCAGGATGAGTTGTTGGGAAGAGGCCACTCATTTCCGGGCTCCTTACTTAGGACAAAGGGAAATACTGAAACTTGCTTGCAATGTTCTGGCTTTTTGGGGGATGCCTTAGGAACTGGTTTCTGTCTCTCATGTCCTAAACACTGATTGGAATGGAAGCTTAGTTTGGATATTAAGTTGGAGGCTACTGAAATGTGTGTTGGAGCTGCAGGAGGTCTGCAGACTTCTTGAGCGCTTGCAGACAGGAGATAATAGGCAGAGGAATATCAGAGACATGAAAGGCTTTAGAAAAAAAATGTGGGGTGAGACTCTTAAGAAACACATTGATAGGAGCCATACATGGAAGTGAAACACAAATACTTGCACAGGCCCAAAGGCATTGCACCTTCTTGCAATGCCACCTTTTGGCAATGATGCATTGCCAAAAATGGGTTGACTCAGCCACGAGTCTTTAAGTCAAACTGAACTGTAGAGTTCTTCCTCTGCACAAAGTTAATCTGTAAAGACTGGGAGAGCTGACTGATTTTTAAATATTCAAATCTCAAAAAAAAAAAATCACAAAATATACAAAGAAACAGGGAAACGTTCAAAGGAACAAAATAAAACTCCTGAAAAACTCTGACTTGCTTGACAAATAATTTAAAAAAACTTTCCTATTATGTTCAATGAGCTAAAAGAGAACATGGAAACACAACTAAATGAAACCATGAACAAAATGAGAATATAAACAAAGAAATAAAAATTGTAAAAAAGAACCAAACAAAAATTCTAGAGCTGAAAAACACAAGCACTACATTGAAAAATTCACCACAGGGTTCAACAGCAAGCTGAAACAGGCAAATAAAAGTATCAGCAAACTTGAATCCAATCATTTGAAATTAATGAGGGAAAGGAGCAATAGAAGTGTACATTTGTGGAAAAATTGAACCCCTGTGCACTGTCGTTGGGAACGGAAAATGGTGCTATGAAAAACACTATGGCAGTTCTTTAAGCCAATAAAAATAGCACTACCATGTGACCACTTCTGAGTTACATCCAAAAGAACTGAAAGCAGAGTCTCGAAGAAATATTTGCAGGACTATATTCATAGCAGCATTATTTACAATATTCAAGGGTGCAAGCAACACAAGCATCCACAGATACAGTGTAATATCAGTCATCCTTAAAAGGAAAAGAATTCTGATAGACGCTATTACATGGACAGACTTGGAGGATGTACTAATTAAAAAAAAAAAAAAAAGCCAGCCACACAACCACAAATATTGTAAGATTTAATTTATATGATAGTCAAATTCACTGGAACAGAAAGTAGAATGGGGGTTCCAGATGCTGGGGTGAGAGGGAAATAGAATGTTGTCATTTAATAAACAAGAGAATTTTGGTTTTGCAAGATTAAAAAGTGTTGGATATTTGTTGAACAACAATGAGAATTTACTTAACACTGTTGAGTTGTACACTTAAAAATGGTCAAGACGGTAAATTTAAGTTATGTATATATTACCATAATTAAAATAAAAATATACAAATCCACAGCCTATATTAAGTAGTATGTCAGAAATAACTGACACATTATTTATTTATTTTCTAAATAATTTACAATTTATAAAATCCCTGAACAATATTTAAAAGTACTGAAAATTATTTTAGGGGTTTGGAGGTATGTAATAAACCTTTATTTCCAAATTTCTGAATCTCCATTTCACCCGGAAACTTCCTTATGGCTCTTTGAATTTGGCCTTTCTCTTGTGGCATTCTGATTGTTTTCCTTTATTCATTGCTTTTTCTTATTCAAACTGACATATATTCCAATTCTAAATAGTGAATGCTTTACCCTGGCTTTCTCATCTTTTTTTGTTCACTTGTCACTTCAAAATATTTGCCTTTAAATTACTAGAAAACTTTCCGCTTTGTGTGACTAAATGTAACCCGCGTGGCTGTCCTTGGGTCCTTCGGTCCCATTTAGATCATTTTTACTTTCATATTTAAATGACAATATCTTAATTTCTCATCACACATATAGTTGGAAACCTGGCATTTTTTAGTAATTCTGAGGAGTCGCATTGGCATTATGTTTTTCCTAGTCCCATTTTGTTCTGGTTTCCTATTAGTGCTAAACTATCTGTCTGTTAAGTGTGTCGCCTCATGTTGTGCTTTCTCCAAAGAAATTGGGGGCGGATGAGGAAGGCTGTGTTTTCCTTGAGCTTCACAAAAATCATAGCGAGAAAGTAATTCCACGCAAAAAGTTCTACAAGTGACTTATGAGTAAGTCATGCCCAACCAATTTAAAGGGAATATTCATTAGTGCTGTTCTCCAAGCTCCTTTGGCTGTTTTTGCGAAGTGGAATTTACTTTTAGATAGACTTCCTTACACCCTTTCTATCCTTGCAGAGAGGTGATCTCTCTCCTCACGTATTTTTCCTTCTCTGGCCTTTCCTCTTTCTCATTTTCAGGTCCCTACATCTTCAGGCTGAATCATACAATCTCTCTCTCTTTCTCTGTCTCTCTGTCTCTCTCTCTCTCCCCTCCCACCTTCTTGCAATGCCAAATCATATAAAAAATACAGAAATACAACATACATATAGAAAAACGCACACATCCATAAAGTGTAGCGAATGAATCATAAAATGAACACATCTATGTGACCTCTACATAAGTAAAAAATAGAGTATTCCCAGTTCCTGAAACCCCATCATGCTCAAATTCCTCAATCTTCATTTAGCCATATTCACATGACTCCAAAACACTTCTTATATTTTGCATTTCTGTTTATTCTGTTACACTCTGGATATTTTAATCTTATCAAATTTCTAGGTAATCAAATCTTCAGTTGTGTAATCTATTAAACCATGTATGAGTTTTTAATTGGTTTTTATATTTTTCTGTTTTGAGTTTACACTTGGCTCCTTTTTATAGCTCTGTAGCTTTCAGTTTTCTGTCAAATTCTAAATCATATATTTTAATTCCTTGGGCATATTTAACAAAATTGTTTCAAAATCCGTGATATCTTTTTTTACTGGATCTCCTGTGGATGTGGTTACATGGCATGTTGTTTCCTTTGGTTTTCCCTAACATGGTTTTATTTTGTCATATGCCTGATATTTTTGATTGAGTGCTGGACATGGGATAGGATAAATTAAAGGTAATTTGAGGCTCTGGATGATGTTATCGTTCTCCAAGAAAACGATGATGTTCACTTCTGCTTGGTTGTTATCTGAGGGACAGTTGTAGTATCAGATGATCTTAATCCAATATTTGAGGTGATTCGAGATTGGCTTTCAGTTTGTGCTATTCAATTTCCAGATCAGCTTTCCTTAAATGCCTACCGTGTTGAGTTTATCAAAAACCATTTCTTCTTAGTAGTTCTAAAATCCATTTTTTCTCCTTGTAGGTCCATGTGTCTTTTGAAACCTATGGTCAGCTTATCAGTCTCATGGTATCTGCTTCAGATTTAGTAGGAACATCTGGAGGAAAGGATGCCCTAAATGCTGGGTTAACTTCTCTGGGTTATCTTTCTTCTGCCTGATGTGTTCAAAATACATTGTATATAGTTTGTCCTGATTTTCTAGTGTCTCTCAATAAAAAGATTGGTCGAAATAATCTTGATTACCAAGGCTTGAAATAAAACTCTTGCCTTTTCACTTTCATACAAAGTAATGTTTGCCTCTATGGCTAAGGGTTTCATTTTACATTGCTAAAAATTAACTAATGTGCTCTGCTTTCACATGGCAGGGTGGGAAACTAATTATTTCAGACTTGACTCTTTTGCAGTGCTAAGGCTCTGCATGAACAAAAGAAATACAATGCTTTATTTTTTTCCATTGATATGAATTATGACATCCAATTAGGAGGCAGAAAACTATAGTTTGTTGTTTTTGTTGATAATAGAGTAACAGTTCAATTTTTCCTCCTACGAGACCAATGGTAAGTTTATCAAGGGCAAGGATTGTGTTGTAATGTTTCTTTATACATATTAGTCATACAATAAATCATTGCTGAATGAATAAATGAAATAAAAACTAAGCCAGTGCTACATGCTGAATCACTGAAATGATATTTTAAAAGGTTTCAGAGCACAAAGAGTTGGAGATTATTTGATTGTCTTTGAAATGCTACCCATGAAGAGCAAACATTATCTTTTTCATTATGAAGTAAAGGGGAAATCAGAAAAACATTAGGTAAATCTGACCATTAAAAAATTTGATATCTGTCATGTGCTCAGTTATATCATGTGAGTGATACGTTATTAATAGGAAATATTTTTTTCTCCTTTTAGGCTCAATGAAAATTATATTTATTTTCAAATTATGTTAGATATTTATATATTTCCACTTCCTGATTTCATAAGGCATAAGGATATAGAAGGAAAGAGAATTTTCTTAAAGTTTTGGTAGCTTAATACAAAATTTTATGTAGAGTTACGCAAATTTTGTTGAATACAACCTTGCTGTGTGTACTTCAGTAATAAATAGAAATATCTAACATCTCCTATGCTGATGAGAATAATATATGTGAAAGTATGTGAAAAAATAAATCTAAAATGTTAATAGGAGCGAATTTACTTTGTTAATGTCCTACATACAGGTTGCTAAGCACACCCTAATGCAATCAAATAAAAGAACATTATTTCAAACCTACTCAATTCAATTAATTTGTTATTTTTAAATTCTTCAAATCAGAATTTGGATGCGTTGACAGGCTTAGGGGTAAAATTATAGTGTTCTATCATTCTTAAAGAACAGAAAAAAATTCTAAAACATGACAGCATTTAGTTAAATGACATAGTACCCCACTTAAGCTTAGGCTTGGATAAGTTAAGTCGGTTATTAAAACTTGATTTATGATAAGTATGCCTCCCCACACAGCCAAATTACCTTATGTTTGTTTCAACTTCCTTTCCACTATTACATACAAGTTGAAGTTTATTAAATGACAAGAGAAATGCAAGGAGAGAACACCAATGTATGTAGTAGCATGGTCTAAAGAAAAGATGACCTGAGATTTTCTCTAAAATTATTTCTAACTTCAATGTGATACTCAAAGCAAAGAATAAGTCTTTGGGTATATCTATACCAAATTAAAATGAAAGATAACCAATAATTATAGTGTGCTTTCCAGTTTTGCTATTCTAATATTGAATTTTATTATCCACAATAAAATCCCTTCCCCAAATATAAATGTCATTTACTCAAAATTTCAAAAAGTTTTCTTTTTCTATAAGCTCTATGATGCTGAGTCTATTAAATTTTGTAAAAAGGAAGAGAAAACACCTCATTTGTTGACATTATTTTTTTTTTAAATTCATTTTTATTGTTAGACTTATTGGGGTGACATCTGTTAGCAAGGATCACATAGGTTTCAGGCATACAATTCTACAGTGCACTGTCAGCTTGTTGTATAATAAGTTCACCACCTAATGTGACTTCTCTTTCCATCACCTTATATTTAGCTTCCCCCCTCCTCTCCCACCCCCTCCCCTTTCTCCCCTCCCTAACCCACTCGTCCCCAAATAAACATTAAACTATTGATTGTGTCCATGGGTTATTTGTTTGTTCATTTCTTTTTTCTTTGCTTTCAGACATTATTTTTTATTCTCATGAGTAAAGAACACAAATAAATAAAATGAGAGTCTGTCTCCAAAACTTCTTGTTCATATTCATTTAACCTGGATTATTATTAAAAACAATAAATCCTTCAAGAAACATATCCTAATTTTCCCATAAAAATTACATTTGACATAATTATAGCCATTTCTTAAGTATTTCCATGTGACAAATAGGACAACAGAAACTTATTCAAGCAATTATCTTTTGGAATTTAAAATGCACAAACTATTTTGTTCAGCTAAATTATTTTCTTTCAATAATGGAGCAAATGTTTGTCACAGACCAATATTTTTAAACACTCACAAACTGATAGAATTTAAAAATAATCTAGAATCACATAAGGTACTAAATGTTGATTTAGAAATTACTTAATTTTATAGGAAATTATTCTATACTGTGGTATTACAAGTAAGCTTTTTAGGTGGTAAATTTGCTGAAAAAGTTATCTGAAGAGCTGTTTAAGTCCTTTTATTATGGCAAAACATTGAAAGGATTTTGTATGTATACCTGTAGAGACAGCAACAAAAGTTCTTAAGATTGAGGGAGGAAATCTTCCAGTTCTTTCTTTCATAACCATAATTCTGTTTTTCCTTTTTTTAGGAATTGTAAAGTACTTAAGAATATATTACTGCCTTCATCTCTCAAAGCAAGCAAATGCAGTGTAGGGTGTTGTTTTTCAAATTGATTTAGCATCTGAGCCTACCCGTGACATCTGTACGTGAAGAATACATTATCATACAGCTAAGGGTAGGACTGCTCCTGAGGGACTCACAGACACACCTAGGGGTTGTAAGGTGAAACATAGTTTGAAAACAAGTATAATGACACATCTTGTTTTAGAATTAGACAAACATGACAGTTTAATACCAGATTTCCCACTTCTAGCAGTGTGATTTTGGACAAATTATGTAACTTCTCTGACCTTTCGTTTCTTTGTAATTGTCTTAACAAAGGGCTATCGATAATATTTACTATGTTTTTAATTACGTACCACTCATCCTAATCAAAGAAGTGGAGTGTGTCTCTCCTCCCTTTAAATCTGAGCCAGTTTTGTGACTAGACGAACAGAATATGGTTGCTGTCCCAGTTCGGAAACCAGGTTTTGAGTTCAGGCAGTGTCTTCCTTCACTCTCTCAGAGTCCTGAGCCACCACTTACGAACAAAGTCAAATCACCCTGCTGGACACAAAGGCCCATGCCCTATTGGAGGCACCAGCTATATGCAAAAAGCTACCTAGGGTGCAGCTATATGAGTGAACCCAGCCATCACTCAATGGAGCACAAGAACCATCGGGCTAAGCCCAGACAACACACAGAATTATCAGAATAATACATCATTATTCTTTTAAAACCCAAAGTTTTGGGGCAGATGATCACATAGCAATGGATAAAGGAAACACTCTTCATCTATGAACTTTAGAGAATTATAACTAGTTGCTCATGTTATTATAAGAATTTGAGATTTTACATATAAAGGAATTGACTGATGTCAGTGCTCAATTCTTTATTCTCCCTTTTTCCTTCCTTCAATTACCCTTCCCCTCCTCATCTAAATTCCAATGCCTAAGATGTTGGCAGAGGTGGGAATCATTTTTTTCCCATGACTACGGATACTTTAATGACAGCATTACAAAACTGGAGCCTGATGGAAAATTATCTTGTGTAAATGACCTTGTCAGGGCTCTTTAATTACTCTTCTTTGAAAGGTTATTGATGGGCTAAATATAATTTGCCCAAATTCTAGGGGATAGAAGCAACTAGCACAATTTAGACCCATAGTTGGTTTTTCAATGATTCCTCCTTCTTTTTCTCACTGTAACTGAAGTCATCCAACACATAGTATGAGGATCTATCATGGCTAAGCACGTGAAGGCTTAATATATATTAAATTATGATCACCCAGGCTATTAAGAAAGCATTTGAATCAAGGCTCTACCACTTTTTAGCTTTGTTTCATTCTACAAGTTGTGCAAGCCTCAGTGTACCTACAACAATGGAATAATAACAGTGTCTATCACATGGAAATGATTCATACTTGGTACATAATAAGTGCTCAATAAATGTTTGTATTTTTATTATAATGGGCAAACAAAAAGAGACCATTAAGTGTTCCTTTCGATTTCCACCGTTTGGTGGAAAGAATGTAAGCTGTGGAGGTACAGCTCTGGGTTTGGGATAGCTCTTGTCTAACTTTATGAGCTCAGGCGGGTCCGTTCCTCTCCTAGAACCTTGGTTTCCCAATCTTTAAAATGGGGGTGATGGTTCCCACCTTGCAGGGTTGTAGTTACCATCAAGTGAGATAAGGCACAAAGTGCCTAGCCTAAGAGCAGGGGTTCACTCAGTGGTGGTTACCTCTTCCCTACAGGCTACAAGGTGGACGGAAGAGAAGGGAATAAGGGAAAGAAACAGCGGCAGCACAGAAAGACGCGTCCAGAAATGTCGACAGAGGTGACGCGTTTCCCCCCACCGCCACGCAGCTCTCCGCGTTCGCAGCTTCTGAGGAGTGGCTTGGCCCCTCTGCCTCGCGCCGGTGTCCCCAGGCCATTCCTCCTCCACGCCGGAATGTCCCTCCACCCCGCTACCCTGCACCTGTGAGGCTGACCCCGGTGTCAAAGTCAGCAGCCCCAGGGAGCTCCCGGGAAAGGCGCCAAGCCGGTCACACGCAGCTTGTGACACCCCCATGGTGCCCCCCCGCAGCGGCCCGGCCCCTCGACCTGCTGCAAGGGCAGCCGAGGGGTCCCCACAGCCACAAGCGTCCAGTGTGTGGAGCGCCGCGCCTCCATCTTTGGGGATCACTTTTAATGCAATGAGCATGTGTACACATGCAGCTGAAGACAGAGGAGAACCCAGACGGGCCCAATTCCTCTCTGCCCACGCCTCCCTTCTCAGAACCTGCCAATCAGAAAATAAATCTCAGCTGCAGAATGACAAGTCGTCCTCATGCAAGTGTCGTGGTCTCTTAAAGGTTCAACAAGTAGTACACCTCTGAATCACATTGTTCTGGGACACTTGAGAAATTAAACAAAGAGGCAGAAGGGGCCTCGGGATAGCCCCCCAATCGCTGGTTGAAGGGAGTTGGAGACTTTAACTGGGTGTAGAACCAAAGGGACTTCCGTACACTGAATCCCAGAGTTAGACAATCACCCCACTGTCCCCAGGGATAACTGATCTGATAGAGCTCTCTGAGTTGGGGTACACCCTTGGGGCTGAGGCTGTGAAGAAGCAAAGAGAGGCCAGGAGCTGCTGTCATGGCTGTCTCTGCACATGGCAGGGCTGTCTCCAGCTGTAGTGAAAAGACATCTCTCTTTAACGTAAACTTCTCTCCTGCTTCTCAGATTTCCAATTCGGTGTTTGCAAATTCTTTTTCACTTTCTACTTGTTTATATCTTCCCATAAACTCCCACTCTCTTAATATTTATGGGAGTGATTAAGTACATGTAAATATGTATTTTATTTTCTGGAATAATTACTTAGCAAATGGCCCTGCTGAAAAGTAGCGCTTCAATGGAAACAAGTCAAAAATAAAAACAACCTTGTCCTCAAAAATGGGCTTTACTAAAATGCCCTCACGGTCCACTTGGGTAGCCTCTGTATTGCTTAGCTTGCAGGAATTGCTTTCACACGTGAAAACATGAATAACATGCAGTACATTTATGCTCATTTACAAGTCTTTCTGGTAAGTAATAATGTATTTGCTCTGTGATTTTAATTGCAAATGATGTCCTTAGATCTCTTTTGTAAATATTTTCTTAGTAAAGTATTGCAAAAGCATATGCATCTAGTATGCCAGTCAGTAAAATATTTGCATTTAAGTAATATTGTATGTGATAGAAGCAAGCAAATTTCTGCACTGATATTTTTATTTCTCCTTACCACTTTTCTAGGAAGCCAAGCCATATTAGAAGTCTCAATAATTTAACGAAAAAGAGATACTGCTCTTCTAAGAAAAAGGAATGTTCCAGATGAGATACAAGGTGTGATCAAAAGATATGGTGAATGTTTAAATAAAAAAAAAATTATCACAGTAAAAGACACATTGCCATTAACTCCCCTCAAAATACTCCCCCTTGTTTTGAACAATGATCTTTCTGTGATCATTTTTTTTTAAATTTAAACATTTAACCTTTTTTTTTCATCACACCCAAATTGATTCAGGCCACACATCACTTCTGGTATGGCAATTTCTGTCAAATAAAAACATTACAGGGTGTCCTCATCCACCTTGTTCACTGGATCTGACACCGTGCAACTTCTGGCTCTTCCCCAAAGTCAAAATGACCATGAAAGGTAAACGTTTTGAATCGATTCAGGACATCAAGGCAGCCACAGCAGCACGACTAAGGACACTCATGAAAGAGGACTTCCAGAACTGCTTCAGTACACGGCAAGAACCATGGGGTACGTGTGTTCGAAGCGAAGGGGAGTATTTTGCAGGGGGTTAACATGTCTTTTACTGTAATAATTATTTTTATTTATACATTCACATCTTTTGATCACTCCTTGTATGTGACTGGATGACTAGACATTTTGGTTTGCCCAGGACAGGTCTGGTTTATGCCAGCTGTCTTGGCATAATATTAACAGCTCTCTCATTTATTCATAAAAGTGTCTGTGGCTTGAACAGTAAATTATATAGTCATTCTGGTGAGAAAGTATTTGCAAATCATATATCTGATAAGGATTTAACATCCAAAATGTATAAAGAATTCATTAACCTTAAGAGCAAAAAAACCCAAATAACCCAATTAAAAAATGGACAAAGGCCCTGAATAGACATTTTTCCAAAGAAGACATATAAATGGCCAATGAATAGGTGTGGATGAAAAGATGTTCCATATCACTTATTATCAGGGAAACGTGAATCCATTTATTTATGTCTCCTTTAATTTATTTCAGCAATATTTTGCAGTTTTCAGTGCACAAGTTTTTACCTTCTTAAATTTATTGTAAATATTTTATTATTTTAGATACTTTTGTAAATGGAATTGTTTCCTTAATTTCCTTTTGGGATTATATATGCTACTATATAGAAATGCATCTGTTTTTGTGTTGATTTTATAATTTGAACTATTGCTAAATTTTTTATTAGTTCTAATAGTATTTTGCAGAATTTTAGGATTTTCTACGTAGAAGATTATGTCATCTGCAAATGAGGATGATTTTACTACTTCTTTTCCAATTTGGTTGTCTTTTATTTCTTTCCCATGCCTATTTTCTCTAGCTGGAACTTCCAATGCTATGTTGAATGTAAGTGGCAGAAATAGCATCTTTGTCTTGTTCCTTATCTTAGGGACTTTTACCACTGAGTATGATGTTAGTAGTATGGATACAATTTAATTTTAAAAAATAACTTTATAGTTTGTTCATGAAAGAAAACTTTATGATGCTTAAAATGAAATTATAATTTCTGGTTGAGAACTCTTTCTGCAGATTTGTATAGATGTATCAAGGAAGAAATATTAAGGTCTTCGTTTCCAGAAAACATAACTGGACAAACCTTATCCAAAAAGATACCTGTTTGTTTCTGAGAAAGTATCACATAACTTAACCTTGGGTAACCATAAATGTTTTTTTTTTCCAGTTTACATTTGCAATTAAATTTAATCTAATAATGGAATTAGGGTGAAGGATGAATTTTACAAACAAAGCACAACACACACACACACACACACACACACACACACACTCACAAAGGAAAAATCCTTGTCTTTAAACATACTTAAAACATTTTTTTCTAAGAAGTTATTGGAGCAACAAATAACTTAATAGGTTTTGGTGTCTAAGATGAGTTGGTTTAATTGTTGTTATGTAGTTGCTACCATCATCATTTCAGTATTTTATCATGAAACACTGTTCATAGGGAATTGGCACTCTTGTTTCACAGACTGAGTAGTTTGGCAAATGGTCAACAAATGAGGAAATATTTTCTCTCTATCTTTGGATTATCATAAAGCAAAACCAGAAGCAATCATCATTTGAGGAAATGTAGGAAATAAACCACAGTCTATTTTTCAAAGTAAGTTATTTATTTTTGTCTACATTCAGAATATACTAAGGAGGACAGGGCTTTTAAAGATGATTTTATCTTCAGTGGATAAATGTACTCATATCTTTGAAGAAATCATCCTTATTGCATTACTACAGATTTGGAGGAATTATTTTTTATAAGCCTCCCATTAGCTTTCCCCCCCGGCTTTATATATGCAGTGAGAAGACTAAAGAATTAAATACACTTCATGAATTAAAGAAAAATAAGTTTAGCTAAAAAGAAAATCACGTTTAAATATTTGAATGTTGAAGAAGGGATTTATCATTGTGTGGAAGGTTAAAGCAGATGACCTTTCTAAACCATTCCAATTCTAAATCCTGCAATTTAAGAAATTGCCTTTGTGTTGAACTCTTTGGTAGGATCCAATTAGACATCCTGTCAGGATCTTTGTGAACCCAGCAAAAATTATGCAAACTTGTAATGAGAGTTAACAAGGAGTTGGGTAACTCCTTTATCTGGCATGAGGAAATTCATTTTAATACGCTAGGGTGATGTAGTTGCCTTAATTGCCTGAGCAATGTCATTTAAAGTTAACCAAATACATATGAACATATAAGGCATTGCACAGAAAATAAGGACTAAGTACATCCTAGACTTAAATTATTCACAGCAGGCTAAATTTAGGCCATCAATTTCATGAATTTATTGCTAAGTTTTCTGAATAACTAACTGTCAAGCAATAAAATGAAAATAATTATACCTTTAGTCAAATATGATTCTAAGATGTCTAATTCATACAATGCATGCATTTTTCCTGACATGTACAATTATGTGTGTGTATGTATGTAAAGATATTCTATTTATTACTTTTATGTACATATTTGTTTCTGTTTATGTAACACATTACATAATTTACATAAATGTGTAAATTAGCATCCATTTCTGAAAGAACAATTAGTGTATGAATTGTATTAAACAGAATTTCCATGTCATGGTTGGTATAAGGAAATAGTACTTTGTCAAAAACTGATAATCCATTAAAAATAAATGTAAAATAGTCTTTTTCATATAGCAGCTTAAGTTTCATCTGCAATCAAGACTAAATATAGAAAGATGGAATAAAAGCAATGGCAGTGAAGAACTTTTAAATTACTATTATTATATTCTTGTTATTGTCATTGTCCTGTACCACGCAGTGTCTAGCAGAAGCTTTAGAAGGGCTGCTTCCTGCGCTTGGGTCAGCCTGCTCCAGCTCTTTGGAGTGTACTTTTTAACTTTTAACTTTTCTATCATAAACTTTAACTTTTCTATATTTTCACAAACAAAAAGAAAAGCTTTAAAGTACTGTTTTATATGTTGATTTTGATCAGTTGATGGTGACCGCTGTATTGATGACTATAGTCGGTAAAAGGCCCCAAAAAGTGATGAAAATAAAATTAATCAGGAAATTGCTTATGAATGAGATTGACCTCAATCTGGCTATTAAAAGACTGGTTGAATTTGGATAATTATAGAAAAATTTAGACATTCTACCACTAAATGAATTGAGAACAATATTTTTTATATTTGTATTTGTCAAAGTGAAAATGGCTTCATTTCTTTCCTGATTATAAAACTTAAGATCATATAAAAATGATAAGGGTGGTGAGGCTGTGTGTTTGGGAAGGAGAAGTAGAAATTTTATATTTTAGATCATTTATACATGTACCCTGTATTGATGAATATTAACTACTTGTTGGTCAATTGGAAAATTTTATATTAGCAATGTTATTATAATTTAATACTATTTTTCTTATTTAAAGTATTCGGAATTATACTGTGTTACAATCAGGATGCTTAGCTGAGGACTCAGCATAATTATCCAGGACTGAAAGAAGGACAATTTCCCCATCTTAAATAAGACCTCATTAAGAAACCTAGACTTACAGACAGCAACTTTAAATGAGTAAATAAGAGTCATACAGAATTATCTGGAAGCATTACCTTCTATGTTGGGCGTTAGTCTTATATACATACATCTTAAATATCTGAAGTTGGAGCATTCCTGAACATGGCCTTGTATGTATGACTAGGTGATGGTAAAACTTGACCTGGGCCACAAGTACCTGATAAATTCTGGAATTTATCAGTGCACCATGGGATTGCAGAATGCGGTCCATAATATATTAGGAGCAATCAAAATGGTAATTTGGGCTAATTTAGCCTGATTTGAGTCCATTTCCCAGGTTGGTGTTTTGGAACCAGAACAGAGGATACTTTCCCCAGACACCTCTGGGAGTTGTGTGGCAAATTATTTAGAGCAGCTATAAAGAATCAGGCTAAAATGAACGGAGACCAAATAAACTAATTATTAATAATTCGATGTATGTTCTTTTACTTTTTATTCTCTAAACACATATATACTCACACCTCCTCACTTACATATGGATAACAAAAGAAGAGGAAAAAATGACATATGATTGAAATTTGGATTTCTCCTGTGGTTGAACCTTCTAAAGATTTTAACTGAATAACTTAAATGGTTAAATATTGTAATTGTCACACATGGTAAAGCAATTGTATATTTTGAAAGGAGTAAAATATTTAGAATAAGAGAGGTAATAGTCTTGTTCAGTTGTGTGCTAATCAGCAGTCCTTGGAAAATTAAAGCTTGAAGATGAGGTCTTTTAGAAAGTTGAGGAAGCTTTAAATTATTTAAAACATTCTAAAGAAATTATACTGGGAAAAAAGAAGACTTAAAGCTGAAATAGGAACTGTAAGAGGAACCATTCTGTGCATGAACAGAAGAGACTTTACATTTCAAAGGCAGAACTCAGGCCCATGTATGAAGCCACCAGTGTGACTGGTGGGTTGTCTCAACATAAGGAATAGTTGGAATATCTGAAAATAGAACAGGCTGCTTTCAGAGATAGCAAATTGAAGGGATTTAAATGAAACAAGGTTTAGGATTAGGTCATCTCTAAACTCATGAATTTAAACTCTGAGAATCTGTATTTCTGTGAAGACTTGTAGATTATCTGGTACATATGCTATTAATGAAAAGGAATATTGAGACCAGTGGCTACCTGCATTTTTTTATCCATATCCACATTAATAAATTAATAAGGTTATCACAATATAGTCATATTACTGCAATTTATTATGACATAGATGATTAGTAAAATTAAAAAAAAAAGAAAAAGAGAAGTCAAGTCCTAAGTCACAGATAGAGAAGGGAATGAGGACAGTCATGTGTGTATTGTTTGGAAGAATGACACTATCAGGAAAGGCAGCTATAATTAGGTCATCTTACAAAGAATGCCAATCACCTTCAACCTCCTCTTCTCCCGTCATTTTCTTTATTATTATAACACATTACAGCTTCCTACTTTCCTTTCTTTTCCACTTCCACTAATTCAGTCAAATAGAAGGAATTGGTTTTCCTATTGCTACCCTTTCATGTCTTGCTGTTTCAATAAAACTTAATTTTATTCAACAAGTGTTTATTGAGTACATACTATAGGCCCAGAACTCTACTAGGAATTTAAGATACAATGCTGAGTGAAACAGATAAACTTCTAGTGGTGGTCAGGAGAGGAAGAATACACACTAAATAAAAATGATAGGTAAACTACTAGATATATTAGAAAGTGATAAATGTTTCAGATACAGAAAAAGTTGAACAGGGCAAAGACAATCAGTAGAGCAAATAGGTACTTGTAGGTGATTGACCAGGCAGGTAGCAGGAAGTATAATAGGATGGTCAGAATAGGCTGACAGAGAAGGTGAGAGCTGAGCAAAGACTTACAGAGAGGAAATTAATCAAGCAGATATCTAAGGAAAGAATACTCCAGGTCAAGGAAACAGCTGGGTCAAATGCACTGTAAGAATGTTCTAAGCATGTTCTAGAGGAAGAGCAAGCAGCCTGATACAGCTATAGTCTAAGCAAGAGGGTATAGCAGTAGGAGATGCAGTTTAGGAGGGCAGATCAGAGAAGGCCTTGTAGCCAGTGTGAAGACCTTGCAAGCCATCAAGAGTTTCAAGTACAGCTATGTCATGACCTGAGTTCTATGTCAGAAGAATCTTTCAGGCTGCTGTGTTAAGAATAGATTCTAGGGGACTAGTGTACAATCAGAAGGATCTGTAGAAGGTTAATGCAGTAAAGCTACAAAATTTGGAAAATTCCACAACATACAGGGCAGTAGAAATAATATTTCCCAGATTCACTATTTAAATTTTGACACATTTGTCAAGAGTTTTGTATTCATTTATGTGTTGGTCTTACAAGGTAAGATTATTACAAGAATAATCTTACAAGATTATTCTCTAAGTAAAATTTTATTCTTTAAATAAAATTATGAATAATATAATTTGAATCCTTTTTTGGGATGGAACATGGAACTTAGCTTTATAAAGTTAGGTTTTCACCTGACATTAAAATGTATTATTTATGTACACATTAAATGGCATTATCATAAGCTAATTAAGCTTTGGTTTCTTAGTTGATCATTGTACCCCTGTTTGCATATTTACTTGTGCTTAAAAATATCACATTTATGCACTTTACAAGAATTTAATTTTAAACCTGGCTAAGACCTCACTTTTTAACCTGTACTTAAAGTGCCATTCTTTCTTTATCCCCATGGCATTAAACCTTCATCAATATGCATCCATTGCTTCAATCACATTCAACATAACTTAGTTTAGCTGTACTTCGGTCCCACCACTGTATTAGTCACTGAGAGGAAAAGAATAATCAAGACAGACAGAGGTTCCGCTGTATGTCACTGTTGCAAATTCCAAGCTATCTAATGGTCACTGGTGTGCCCATGGGTGAATGCTGATGATCATTTCTAAAAAGGAATAGTCTATGGACTACAATCAGAGCCAACGTTTCTTTAGTAATCAGTCTATACTAGTTGAAATTGATCATTTTAATATGTATTTTGTAACATACAGATGTACATTATTATTGTGATTACCCTAAGTTATACTCTAGAGTAGTGGGTCTAGAATAGACAAAGTCACAGATGATTTTAATAAGATGGGGAAAACTGTAAGTTCTGTCGGTATAATATGCATACGTATATGCATTCACACAAAATGATGCATAACATTTGGGGTGTTAATGGCCTTCCTTATGTTCATGCTCAGATTTTTAGATGTAGAATCAAGAACATATTATAAAGAATCTTGCTCTAGAAAGAAATAACAATTTTTATATTTTTCTCAATATTCTTAAAATAATCTATTCATGTGCTAAATATTTATATTTTGCTATGACTATTCCGAGGTATCTGTTGTATGTGTCTATTAATTAAATTTATGCATCAGCCTCCAGAGACCAAACTGACTCCTCAAACACTGAGTGGCTCTTCATTCTTTGTATTGAGATGGAGTCTAAGGCACCTTCGGGTTTAGCGGGAGAAATTCTGATTAGGAAGATTGGCCACAGGTTGTAAAGTAGACTTGAACTACGAATGTAAAAGATGCAAACTCTGCTGTTTATCTTATGAGAAGCAGCATCGTGATTGGTGGTACAACTCATGCAGATTCCATCAGTGAATGGGACTTACACTTAGGCTGTAGCCAGTGGTGCTAGAGACTTGTCCAATTAGATGTGTTTTTTTTTTTTTTTCTTTTTGGACATATGCCTGGATATTAGGGGAATTCACAGATAGAATATCAGAAAATAAAATTTTTGCCTTTAAAAGAACCATCTTTGACACTATAGATTTCATGTCCACTGAATTTAAAATGAGATCTATAATTAGTGATGAAATACTATGAGAAGATGGTGGAAAGGGATCTCTGACTGTAGGACTTAACAACCAGGAAGTTAATCTTACACTGATCCCCAACATTATCAGACCTTACCTTGTTTTATAGGGTTGTTTGCTCTGACTTGATTTGGGAGATGGCTCCCCGCTCTGATTCATTGACTTTTTCTTTTTTATGAACTTTATTTTTGCTGTGTGTGTGTGTGTGTGTGTGTGTGTGTGTGTGTGTGTGTGTGTTGTAGTATGTGGGTAGCTCCCTGACTGGGAATCGAACCCAGGCCACAGCGTTGATAGCGCCAGTGCTGAAGCCTTAAGCCACTGCACCACCAGGGAACCCCTCATTGACCTTTGGGATAAATTTTGGTCATTTTAGTAAAGGAGAATGAGCTTATAGATAATTGGAACATAGAGGAGTTACCCATGGACACAGTAAGCTCATATAAACATAGTTATAGGCATGATCAAACTGAACTAATCATGGTAAACGTGTTAAGTGGTCAAATGCAAATTTAAATAAGTGTACAGCTATAAATTTAAGAAGAAAAAGACACTAAATGAATACAATTCTGGGCATACCTGACAATGCACAGGTATAACACAAAAATCTAGGAGTTATAAAATAGAGAGTAAAAACCACAGTAAATAAGTCATACAAGAAAATCAGCGTGAGAGTTGAGTACAGTAAAATAGTAATATTGAATTTAAATGTAATGTGGTGACCTTTATTATTACGTCTTGGATTTTACAATGAATAAGGGTCATATAAAGCTTGCTATGGTCTGGATTTCATCCACATACAGTTTGGATTAACTTCTTATCTTCCCATTCTAATTTTCTCAGAGGTTACATTTTATAGCTTTGCAATTGAGTGCCAAAAAGGGGATTAAAATTCGACTAATAAAAAAAAATTGGAGTGATTTGGTCTGAATAAAAAAGACTGGGAGAAAAAAAAGCTGGGGAATGATTTGATTGCTCTTATCAGATAATGAAAACTAGACTATTTCCAGTTATTATAGAATAAGTAGAAGTCCATACATTTTGTTTATAAGAATTTTAAAAATATGAGTTCCATGCCTAATGTATTTTCAGATTTTGGCCTGGTTGGAGCTTATTAAAAGTTGCATGGGTTGTGGGTTTACTAAATGGCCTCTTGATATACCTCTTATTCCTGTGATACTGTAGAATTACATTACTTAAACCTTTTAAAATATATTAAATTGGTTCCATTTTTCAAGATACATTATTTATGGTGAAACTAGTTTTATACTCATGTTACTTTAAAATTAAGATTACTAATACTGAGGTAAAATTCTATCACTTTAAAAATATTAATATCCATTTTCAAGTTTCAGAAATATCCCCCTTATTGAATTTTTGTAAGATAGCTGAAGATTGTCCCAAGTCAACAGGTTTGGTGGACACGTCTTGGAAATTAATTATAATGAAAATAGCTATTTTTAATAATTCAGATTCTTCTATTCTGTTCATAAATGACTTAAAGAATAATGACCTAAATAAGAAAACATATGTATACCCATATATATTTATATGGCTATACACACATTTTATTTGAATATATGTACATATATACATTTATAAATTTATATATGTGTGTGAATGTGTATATTACACATATTTTAAAGGTACAAAGAAAAATGGTGTAATAGAAAGTGTACCTCTCCAATTAATAGTTTATGAAAATATGTAAGTATTTTCAAATCTATTTATATTCTTTTAAAGTCAAATCCAAGAGCATGGAGAGACATAGAGTTTAGAATAGGTAAAAATCCATTTTGAGTAATAAATATACAAAAGATGACTGAATAGAGTTAATGAGATAGTTAAAGGCAGAAGACAGACATTTGAAAATACATTTCATTTTTAAAAATAACTGCTTGTTTTCTCTTTATTTCAAGGAAAATAGGTACCTTTATATTTAAAGGACCGTAGCATTCAGATAGCGTTAATTGTAGTCCTCATGGGATTCTGATATGGCATGCAACTACCTCAGTAGTGAAGGGCTGTGTGTACCCTAGTATTTAGGCTTACACTTAAAAGTAAAAGGACAGGGTGAAAGCTAGTCCTAGAAGACAGTAGTCAAGGGTATTATTTTGTAAGTCAATCTCTTATGCTGATAGATAGAGATAAATAAGAAGAAATTTACAGTGCCACATACAAGTTGAATACATACGAATTATTAATGTTTATTAAATTTATGACTAACAGATACTGATTTTAAAATGGTGGAAAGTGGTCTTTTGGAAAAATTTACTTAAAAAATTTTAATAAGAGCAAACATTGGCAAGCTTTAGTTTTTAAGACTTGTGAATTTAATCTGTTAAAAACCCATAATTAAGAACCATTCAAAAACCAAGTTTTAGTTTTCTTTTGCTTACTATCAGCCAGCAGTCAGGTATTCTAAAAAGTGAATGATAATGCCGAAAGTTGGTATTTGAAGGGAGTAAAATCATTATGTGAATAGACAATATTCTTATTTTTTCAGAGAATGAATTATCCCCAAACAAGTGAGATTCCAACTAAAATTATCTAGATTCTACAACACTAAGTTATTATTACCTTATGTTTTTTTTTGTTTTATTCCTTCCTTCCTTTGTTCTTTCCTTCCTTTTGTAATTTATAATTTGTTATGGACTGAATATTTATATTCCCCCAAAATTCACACATTGAAATCTAAAGCTCAATATGAGGATATTTGGAAGTGGGAATTATAGGAGGTAATTAGATAGTAAGAGAATAAAACTCTCAGTAGTGAAATTAATGCCCTTCAAAAACACCCCAGAGACTAGCTCACTCCTTTTCTGTGACATAAGGACACAAGAAGTCTCCAACTCAGAAGAGGAATCTCACCAAAACCTGATCATGTGGACTTTACCTTAGACTTCCAGCTTCCAGAACTATGAGAAATAATTTCTGTTGATTGTAAGCCACTCAGTTTGTGACATTTTGTGTAGCAGCTGGAACAGAATGAGGCATATTTTCACAGTGAACATGAAAAAACTCCAGCAACCAAAAGTCATCTGTGGTGTTAGAACTCAAGGTAGTGGTTATCTTTGGATAGGAGGGGTGGGGGGAATTATTAGAAGGAGACAATGAATGCAGTTCCTTGGACTTTGACATAGTGTTCAACTGAACCTTATGCAATTCTTGACATAAGCAGAGGTTAATGAATGAATTTTATACAATTAACTGAGCTATATAACTCTGATTCAACAAGTATTATTTGAGAGTTTAATATGTGCAAAACATTGGAGTGGGATTTGCATTTAGGGCATCATAGATGACAGACATTTTCTCTATCACAAAGTCTTTTTTAATAAAAGCTAGTGGTGAATAAAGACAATTCAACAGGCCTTTATGAGGCAGTGGGCTCTGCACACATAAGCAGTAATAGTGGTGGTTCCCAATTTTTGATAAGGCATGGAATTTAGCAAAAGTGTTCTTTATGAACTGACCCATTTACATTAAAACTTGAAAGATTAGTAGAGTTTCTCCTTAAAAGAAAAAAAAAACAAGATTGGAAATGTGTTCTAGTAGAGGAAATAATAGTGCGTACATGGAAGTAGAAATGAGATTGCCCTGGTCCTTTTGCTAACTGTAATTTTTGGAGGCTGGCTTAAGACGTACATGCTCAAGACACAGAAATAGCCATTCTTTTAATTCTCTTTGCAACTACATTCACTATTTTTTTCTTAATATTCTGCATATTGAAAATATGTAAGCCTTTCTTCTTTAGCTACTGTATAGGCTAAATTTCAGGGTAGTGTAACAAAAAGACTCCAAAATACAGTAGCTTAAAGAGATAAAAATGCATTTATTTGTTAGATAATAGTATGGAATTTGGTGCTGGTTTAAGGTAAGAAAGTTAGAAATTTGCAATCATTGTGTTAATTACGCAAAGCTGTGTGGAGGTAGGTTCAACCCAAAGACATCGGATTCAGGACTGTGTTCTAGAGCAAAGAAGGGAACCTATGGTGGGGTCCTAGAGAAAGCCAAATTGAAGGATAAACAGAGAAAGTGGAAGCAGTGTTCACTGACAGCTGTTTGTCAATAATACTTTTCCTAATTTGCTTAATCCCAATTTAGCAGATCCCAATTCAGAAAATAGCTACTCCCATTCATTGATTCTCTATACTGCCGCTTTGTCAAACGCAGTTTGCTAAAAATATTGTCCATTGTCTACCCATAGTTTATAACATTTCCATTTTCTTGAAGGTATTGAAAGAATCGGTAGTTTAGTGAATTGCTGAAAACAGAATATTATTACACTGGGATTTGAAAGTAGGTGAGTTAGGAATAAAGGAAATTAGGAGAGTGTAGTGTCATGTATTTAAATGGAGAGAGTGTTTCCTGAGGGAAAGCATACTCAGCAGGGTCACAATCTCAGAGTTCATATTGACCTTGCATGATGCTGCATCATGAAGAACAGAAATTACTTTAAGGCTCCTCTTTGCATATCAGTATAGTTCCAGAGGTTGCTCTGAGATTTCCCTAAAAGCAATTTAGCTTACGGACACATGCTGGATCCAACAGCGCTAGTTGTAGGCACTCATAACCTCTTAATCATTTCACCATCCAAACTGGTCCTCTGCCACTCCCAACTGCAGACAGTTGCTCTGATGTGGAGTGAATTGGAATTCTGCAGACAGTTCTTTCATTCGCCTATGCAGGTGGAAGGCTATGAAATGCTCTATGATTCCACAGGCTTCTATCTTACAGAAATTTGTCAAGTTTTAAATAAAACCCTTTCCAATTTTCTAGTACTTTTACATTAAAAAATTCTTTCATCATTTCAATGGAATTGTATTTCCAGTGCATTTCATTTCATTTTATAGATCTTTATTTCTATCTGATATCAGTTCACTTGTACCTGAAGGACTTCTTTAAATATTTCTTACAGTGTAGTCTCCTGGTGATAAATCCTTTCAGCTTTTGTATGTCTGAAAATATCTTATTACAATTTTATTTTAGGATTATATTTTCATTGAGGTTAGAATTCAAGGTTGAAAATGTGGTTTCTTTCAGTATTTTAAAGATGTGTTGCTCTGTTTTCTTCTTGTTGGCACTTTTTCCAACAAGGAATCTATGTTATCATTATCTTTGTTTCTTTACACATGATGTATCTTTTTCTGTATGTTTTTGGATTTCTTGGTTTTTGAGCAAATGGATTAAGAGGCATCTTGGTGTAGTTTTATTTTCATATTTTGTTTGCTCAAAGTTTGCTGAACTTCTTAGATTTGTCAGTTCAGGTTAATTTTTACCATGGATATCAATATGGTGAGAAAATTTCCATCTGATGGTTCCAACTTTTTGTGAAGAGGTAATTCATCAGTTGAGAATGATGTCATAAGTGGTGTGTCTGATGATTAAAGTGATATAAAATGTTTACTGTGAAAAATGGGATGGCCTTGTTGATACTAATGACTATTAATGTACAGTTTCACTAATTGCAAGATTTTGTTAGGTTCTCAATAAGATTTTACCTTTTCTGATATAGGCATCACGCAAAATTACGTGGAAAAATTGAAGTTATAAATTTTGTCAGGCAAATGATGGACTTTTAAATTCACATTGACATCCTAAGATACAATGAAACACAGCCTCTATTAGATAAAAAGGGAAATGTTCAAGGAAGCCTCAAATAGAAAAACAATTAAATCCATGTTGGAGTCAGAAAATTGAAAACCTAATTTGAAGAAATCAACTTAGCAATGCAGAATGCAGTGATGATGCCATATTAGATGAGAAGGACACAAAGATTGAATAAAAAGAGACATTATGTAAGACAGAGTTCCAGATCCAACCCCTGAAGAGTTGTATGAAAAACAAACCAGGGAAAAGAGAAAAAATGATAATAAATATGAAAGAAGAATAATTTACCCAATTAGATTGAAAGGGTCACTGTATAAATAAAATAAAATGTATAAATAAACACATTTTCAAAAAAGTCTTGAATTATAAGGATGTAAACATCTAAAGCAGAAAACCCGATCACCCCAAATTATGCAGGTTTGCGCTTTCAGCTGATTTTTAATTTTTTCTGCATGGGATTCTGTATTTTAAAAATTCTGATAACAAACAAGTATTTCTCTTCTGAGTAAACAATAACCAGCAGTTTATAAGTGAGTCAAAAAAGAAATGTCAAAATTGTCAGTAGACTTCTATGTAAATATTGAAAAAAAATTTCTGGAAAACTACATTTTTACTTTAGGTTTTGTTCAGAGAAGAAACAAAAATTTCTTCTAAACAACCAAGAGTTGTTCGGCGGCTGTGGAAATCTTGCTTTTTGAGATAGAAAGAACTAACATGAAACACGTTACTAAGTGGTGAAGTGGATATCATCAGAGTCCATGAAAAGACCACTTACAGTTATAGGAAAGTATCTTTACTTTAATAGAAATGTTAGCACTTCCTGGGTCTGTTTATTGTTTAGGAGTGCACCCAAGTTTGCTTCATTCCTACCGGACGTCAAGGTCAACTCTTTTATTTTCAGTTTAAATACACTGCTCACTGAACATTAAATAACAATCACCTTGTTTCATTTTAGTTACCCTGGTGATATTAAGGAAGGTGGAAAAGTCTAAGTTGGAAGTTTTTAAAAAGGTTTGTTTATTTTACTGAATCAGATACCTGATAGCATTGATTTCCAAAGGGAGACTTAGGGTAATCTGAACACAGGAAGTCAAATTCGTATGTAAGTAAGCACTGTTCTGTAAATATCAGAATGGTGGCATGCTCAGAAATTCTTCAGAACAGCACTGAAAGAATTAAATGAGGGAAAATGGTTCTGGAATATTTAAAGTGAAGTAAAAAAATATGTTGGAAGATAGCAGTCTATCAGGATGAGTTGGAAAATATTTGTTGCTGAATACATTCAAATATCTTGGATAAAGGACCTAAGAATAGAATGGAGCATCAGACTTGAATTCAACAAAATGACCTGAAATACTGTTCACGTGCAGTTGTCATTTCTTATGAGATTCTTTTATTTACAAAAATGATAAGAGCAGTTTCCTGCTGTTGTTCTCAACTATTTGATTCTATAATTTTATTCTGTGATTGAGAAATAACTATCCAAGTCATTTTTGTAGGAGGAATTCAGAGCCATTGTAATCCCCCCAAGACATATAACCCTCCTTTTTTCTGTTAAGAATGTGGGGAAAACAAACCAAACCAAAACAAAACACTGTATCAGATGAGTTCAGGAGTCCTTCCCTGCCATTTGTTGGAATGTCAGCTTTAATGGTGGCTGTCTTTCTCCTGAGGTGTTCAACTGCTTTTTTTTTTTTTAAACAGTTATATAAGCTCACTCATTTTCTCCAAATCCCTCTGTGTATAGTACTGATACTATTCTCTTAAAAGTGAAAAAAAATTTTGAGGTAGAAAAATAAATGAGTGATGATGAAGCAGCAAACAAAAACTGCTTATACAACCTCAGACTATCGGTGTGGACACTCTCAATTAACATAACTCAACTTGCTCCTCTTTTTGAATGAGTCCCCTGGTACTGTCGCCGGCCTGTTTGAAAGGTTTCTGGGAATCGGGAGAAGCTAGCAATAACGGGAGATGTAGGTCAGCCCAAGAAAGAAAATGTTATTTGCAAGATTTGCTCCCTTTGTTTCTATGAAGCTCTTTCCTCTTCCTAATGTTTAGCAAGCTGGAATTTACAGAAGAGAACTAACGGCAAAAATGGGACTTCAGAGATGGGCAGTATAGATGGATAACTGAAAGTTAACCATTTTTTAGGAAAATTGGTTTTTAGTATTATTTTAGGGATGAAGCAAAGGAAACCCTCCTCTTAGTGGACAGTGTCTCATGTAAGGGTGGGGTGGGGAAGGCAGATGAGCGGAAGCCTTTAAGGAGTCTGCCCAGACTAGAGAAAATA
This sequence comes from Lyroderma lyra, assembly GCA_004026885.1. Classification (NCBI taxonomy): domain Eukaryota; kingdom Metazoa; phylum Chordata; class Mammalia; order Chiroptera; family Megadermatidae; genus Lyroderma; species Lyroderma lyra. The sequence goes on along the minus strand of PVJL010000199.1, from coordinate 179,187 downwards.
AGAAAAATAAAAACAAGGGAATGATGGAATTTGAGCTAAGTGTCAAATAGAATGAGTGAAATCCTATTTAGAAAGCATTTCCTATGTTTCCTGGAATTCATTTTAATTAATAATAGCTCCTGTTCATTAAACATGAAGTGACAGGGACTATTTCAAGAGTTTTACTTTTATTAACTCCTGTAATCTGCATAAATCCCATGAGATAGTCATTATAATTTCCCCTTACTTTATAGATAAGAAAACTGAGTGAAGTGAAGTTCTGTGTCTTGCCTGAGGTTGCATGTGGAGCTACTTAGGTAGTCTTGCCCCAGGGTTGGCACTCTTAAGGGCTATGACGTATTACCTCTCTCATGCTTAACGACTGTTTCTTTATATTGCTATTAATACTGCTTCTAATTCTGTGGAAGATACAGCAGCAGACACTGTGATGCTTTCTTTGACAGCTCATGGGATTAAAATGTAAGTTAGCACCACTCCTCCATACAAATGGCAGAGAAGGGGACCCAGAAGCATTTTGCCTGTGGTAAATCAGCCACCACCTAGGGAAGGGTGGCAGGCCCATGAAAGTTTGATGTAAAAGGCTTATCAGCCAGCCATTTGGTGGCTTCTAGGAGTTAACATACAGTAGAGAAAGAGAGAGACAGAGAGGGTGAGGGTGAAGGCAGAGGATAGGGAGAGGGAAAGGGGGAGGGGGAGAAGGAATAATAGCTAATGAGCTAGATGTGGCCAAATACATGTATGTGGCTGGCATTCCCATGACCAGAAAGCCTAAATCTTCCTTTTCTGGCTTATGCATGCTTTCCGGTCTTCTTGCATTCAATACATTTTCTGAGACACTGTCCTTGGTTCTGATGAGACAAGAGTTGAACAAAACAGAAGGGTGCTGCTTTCAGAGCCAGGCAGACATGCCCTATCTGCTGGCACCGGGAGAGGGAGTGGTGACAGAAGGGGCCACCTAATTGGTTTCTCTGGCCGAGGTACTGAAATGTGTCCCCGTGTACTGGTCCCCGGGGGTCTTTCTGTTTATGGTTTCTGTGGCCTCACTAGAGTTGCTTCTACCTTTATTGGCTGTACTTTCTGGCCTCTTGCTTATATTCTGGGTGACTGTTTTCCAATTTATTCCTCTCTGCTTTTAGTTTCATGGATATTCCTTACACTTTCTGGTCCTCAGAAATCTAACTATGTAGCTATTTTTAAAAACATGTATTTCAATTGTTGCTAGGGTTTTGTGCTGAGGAAGGAGACCTCATCGTGTGCTCATTTGCCATTTCAAAAGTGAAATTCATATTGCTATGTTGAAAACTATTTTTGAAAATTCTCCTTTGAAATTGTGTTCAGACCTTGAAATACATAAATTCTTGGAAATGTATAGTGTATACATGTTTTCACTCTTTGAATTGGCCACAAGAAATCTGAAGTCAATTCCTCATAAAAATGGGTGGTTAAATGGAATGAAAAGATCTGTAGCAAATATAAAATTAGTGAGTGGCATGGCCATAAAGTCATGAAACTGATTTTCTTTCTGAAGGCAGAGTTAACACTGAGCATATCAGAGTCTCCACTTATTAATTTTTTTCATTCATTGTATTTGTTTAATAAATATTAATTTTGTGCCAAATATTTGGTATACATTCTTTAGGCACTCCCAACATGTTCCCTGATCATTATGGAAAAATATTATAATTGAACATACAATGCCAAACTAAGAGTCTTTATATGTACAGAGAGTGTGCTGACTATTCTGTCTTCCAAAAGCACTTGCACACAAGAATAGTTATTAGATGTACTATTATCTCTAGACAAAGTACAGTGAAATATCTGTATTTTCCTACTATTAACTAACTTATTTACACAAAGGTATAATGAAATAGTATTGTCTATAATTCAGAGACATATGTATTCATGTTAGAACTACTAACAACTGCAACCACATTCAGATTATGAAAACTATAAATTCAGTTCTTTGGGATGTCTCAGCTAAATGTTAAATTACTTATCCATTATGTCTGGTTGTTAAGTTGTGATTGCATATCTTTTGTCTTATATACTATCTTTACTAGTGAGTTTGACAAATGTAAGGCTAAGACCTCAAGAGTTTCTGCTCCTATTACCCTTAAGTGTTAAAATGGCATTTGTGGCTCTAGTAGTCTTCTCAATATTGTGACATCTGAGTGTTCTTCCCTTTGTCCAGAAAAGAACTTTTCTGGGTGAAACATTTCCTACCTCATGCTCCAGATATAGAATCCAGATATAGAATGCCTAAGAAAAATATCAGTGGTTTAGTAAGTTGATATTTAAGAAAAACTATTTATAAAGATAGTGTCCTCTAAAAATAAGTTTAATAGATAACATTGCCACTCATATGTTAAGTGATATGGTAACATAATTATGTATGATGTATGAGAATATTATGTATCTGCTCAGAGGTTTTATAAACTAAGTTTGAATAAAGAGCTGTGCAGGAGAACTAACTTTTTAAAAATTTATAATCCACACTTCAATATTAACCATCAATATAAAAAAAGAGTAAACTAATGCAGAAATCAAAGAAATAATTTAGTCATGCTGTATACGTGCTTTCATAGTTAGAAAGCATTTAGCTGCACATCTAGACAATCATAGTAATTCACTACTGGACAAACTTAAAATTCATCAATTGCTAACTTTCAGATAATCTATACATGTTGTACCTGAAATTTCCAAAGGCATTCCATGCTTTATGTTTGATAACACAACTTCACAGTTTCAATATAAATTTGTAGTTACTAATCTATTTTATCAATATGCAATTATTCAAATATTACTTTCATCTTGCTTCTTGGCTTGGATTACTTTTAACTTGCCTACCATATAAAAATTTATCACTATCATTGCTAGTAAAACGCCAATGGTATTAAAGGGGTACCGTTCTTAAGTGTGGCTACTAAACTATGCTTAACTTTAGAGAACACTTTCAAGGAAGTATGTGACAGAAAGCACTGCTTTTATTCTTTGTTTTCCTTGGATTTACTGGACAGTGCAAAGATTTAGAGGGCTTTTGAGAAGAGTTACTAAATTTGCGTGGGCAAAGTTGAAAGAGACTTTTTTCTCAGCACAAGACTCCAGTTGTCCATCAGAGGAGAGACAGGCTATACTTAGGATGAACATACATACCATTTTTTTCTGTCCCGTTAAAAACAGTATGTATCGTCAACTTAGTGACACCTTGAATTTAGCCCAGTGAGACTAGACTGACCATACGTACCATTTTAACAGGGCAGAAAAAAGACAGTAGTGTCTCATTTCAAATGGGATGTACAGTCAGCCTAGCTATACTGGATCAGTGCCATGGCATCCTTTGCCATTTAGAGTCGAAGAGAAGAACAAGGCTCCTGGAGAGAGTGCAAATTTCATGCGGAAAGCCTATCCCCTGGACTTCCCTTTTGGAATGGCAATGAGAGATATGCTTACCTGGTTTTCTTCCCTAAAGCTAAGGGAGTGAGGCTTCAAAAGAATTATTCTTAAGGTAAGGTCGTATCCTTAAGATGAATAGGCTGCTAACCCTGCTGAATACCTTTAGCTCCAAGGTTGCTAGTTAGCCCTGATGCTAGCAGAGAAGTGATAGAGAATGAGAGATGGCATAGTGGGATGTTTAATCAGAGTGCAGAGAAAAGAGTACCCTTCAAGTTCCCAGACTCTGAGGCAGGTAGAAGATGCCTCCTGCATATGACCACAGGCCTCGGTGTGATGAAATTGGAGGCTGGAATTTCGCATGGGAGCACTACAGCAATGACAAGGACACTGGCCTTTCAAAAGAACGAAGCAACGAGGTCAGCCAGAAAATGTAGCTGAGGCTTACAAAGCACTCTCAGTATCTGCAGAGCTGACTGGTATGGAGTCCTTGCATGGACAATAGGGCCCCCTGGGTCTTCTGCTCTTTCTCAATGAGCCTACAAATAAGAACTAATCAAGGAGACAACAATGTACCCATGAACACTCGCCCAAGGAAAAGTCTCTCTCTGATACCACCATGGGTCAGTGCAGGGAGGAGTACGTATGGGAATGGAAAAGCGGGAGAGTAGAGAAGAGAGTGGACCAAGGAGAGAACTTGGGTTTTGAATATGAGCTTGAAGTTTTTAAATAAAAGAAGCCAAGTCTTTAAAACTAAAAGTGATTAAAAAAAATTTAGCAATTGGATTGATTTGTCTTTAAGGAAGCCCAGTACTTAGTGAAAGGGTAAATAGAGCCAAGGTGGTAACATTTGTTGCAAAAGTAAAGTTACTTGACGTTTATGCCCCAAATCTTGCAGTATTTTGAAGTGTAGACTACTAGAACTGGGTATACCTTACAGATAATAGCTTGCTCCTCTTTGACCAGTAGTACGTGCTCAATAAACATTGTTGAACAAATGACTCCTTATAATTGACCACAAATATTAAGAATTTTCTGTGAATTCAGCTAGTAGGAAATGTCAGAATAAACACTGCAGCCATATTACTGGATTTTCAACTCAGTACCTTTTAAACTTACAGTTAAACTGTATCTAAATTTGGACTATAAACACTATTTAGCTTAATACTTAAATCTGAATTAAAATACTATTTAGAGACCTGAATTGTGCTGACCTTTTAAATAACAGTTGTCTGGATTTCTGTTTTTCTTTTTTGATTATTTGTTAACTGTAGTTAGAAAAACACAGGGACTACATTTCTTAGTATATTTCTGAAGAAAATCTTGGGTTTCATTCAAGGCTTTTATAACCCTGGCTTGTATATGACTGATGTTTACTTTTAAAAATGTTATCAATTACTATGACAATGTGAAGATGTTGAACATTTTGGAAGTTACAAGTTTGGAAAAGTCAACATTAAGAGTTCCTGAATGTCTATCACAGGAACCTCTAATCAAGTTCAAAGCTTATAGAGTAAATGAAAACTTTTCATTATATAGGAAAAAAATGGTTTGGGGGATTTTTGTTACATTTTTGAAGAAAATTAAGTAAAATGGTACTTTTATATTACCCTGTTGGTGAAAAGAGCAGAACAAGAAGACAACAATATAACTGAACATTCCCTTATGACATTAGTAAATATGCGTGGCAAACCTAACTTGTAGGACTCTAGAGATACTAGTGATGAAAGATTAATGGACACTTGTCAAAATATGGCTTTTACTTTCATTTTAGAAAAGAAAAAAGCATCTATAGACACTACAAATCACTTACATGGACACTGACAATGATATATCCAGCAAAACAAATGGTGTGATACATCATGATCACTGTCACGACCAGATTTCTTACTCCTAGAAGGATTTGGCAACTTTGAAAACCTGGCATATTATGTGATCTTCTTAGCACTCCATCTGCTGACAATCACCCGTACAGATGTTCTTGCAATAGTGACTTGTTGTAGTAAAGGTTATATAGTGGATAAACAAAAGTATAAATGATATACATACTTGTGAATTTTATAGATTAAATTCTACCAGTTATGAGGCATACAAATAAAATTTAAGTGATAGGAAATTTCAATAACAGATAATTCAGAGAATTTTAACCATGTTGGTAAACAGATTTAATTGCAAATATCCCCAAGGCTATTTCTGAGAGCTATGTCATCTGAGATCATGGAAGCGATTTTTCCAACTGAAAATAAAAATGTTTTCTTCACAAATGGAAACCCTCTGAAGAAAAAGTTGATTTCAAAATGAAATTTTAAAACATATAATCTGAAATAAAATTTCATGCAGTTGGTGCCTTTGGCTGATTTAAAGACTTACGATTCCAATCCAGCCACTTTCTTTACATACCTTTTCTTCTATGGAAATTCTAGAAGGCAACAGAGGTTGCTCAGGAAAAGAGAGAGATGATCCAGTGTAGAGAGGCAAAGCTTTCTCCAACCCTATGAAATGTCTATTTCTATTATTTTTATTTTTTCCAACTTAAAATATATTGAGTCAGGAATGGCCTCACCACTATTTGTACGTCTGAGATGAGTACCCAAGGACCTTTCTCCTAGTGAAGAGGTCTGAATATTTATTAAGAACTACAAAGTGAACAATACAATACCAAAGTTTTTCCTGTATCATATTTTGTTAGCAATTATGGCTTCTTACTTTTCAGAAAGTGGTAGAGAAGTCAGAGATAATTTGGGGACAAATACATACAACTATTCATTATGAAATGAGTAGTAAACATCACCATGGGGATGGTTATTGAGTGCTCCCTGAGTGCAAAGCCATTGTAACAAATACAGAGGGTGCCAAAAAAGGTGTACACATTTTAAGAAAGGAACAAACTGTATTAAAATTGTAATACTCAATATATACCAATAGCAAAAGAGGAATACAAGTCACATTTGACTTCTGCAATTACAAGAGGTGCTCAAAGTGGTTACCATCAGCGTTTATCTAATACATAGATGACATTGGTTAAGATGTGTATACTTTTTTTGGCTCCTCGGTAGCAAACTTGTTAACTATTACTGTAAGAGTTTGTATCACTCAAAAAACAAAAAAGTGAGTGGATTGGCGAATACTAACAGACTATTATTGAAGGGTAAGGCTTGTGTATAGGCTGCACGGTTAGCTGAAGTTATTCTGGGAGAAAACTAGTATGTTCTCCCATGATGCCACAGTTGAGGGACAAAATAACGATTGATTTGAATAAAATACATTTTAAATGTCCTTCTGTGATTGTGTATGGAATGTAGGTGGCACATAATTAAAAATTCAACTTTAATGAATCTAATCACCTATTCATTTATTTGAGAAATACATATTGAGTATCTTTTATGAATCAGATACTGTATTAAGTGTTAGGGACACAGTTATGAATAAAGCAGACAAAGCTTAAAATCTACTGTGGGGATAGGAAAATGAGTAAATAAGCTATAAAAAAATGTCAGGTACTAGTAAGGTTTCTGCAGAGAAATAACAGAGGATAATGAACTAACGTGTGGTGCCTGGGAGGCAGCCTTAAGACTGAGTTGTTACCTCAGTGAGGTGCATTTAAACTGAGCCCCGAATAGTAATGAGAAACAGCTATGAAAGGGCCTTCCTGGCGGAGGGAATTGTCCATTCTCGCATGGTGAGAAGATGCTAGAAGCTTCTAGTAACAGGAAGAAGGGTGATGTGACTTGTAAGAAATGGGCAAGGGAGAGAATGGTCACGAAAACGAGGTATGTCATTAGGGGAACTGTCACAGAGGATTGTGTAGGGCGTGGTACAAAATTTGAATTTTATTAGATGTTCAAAGGGATTCCGTGCAAAGCTTTAATCCAAAGAGAAGCCAATTTTTTATTTGAGTTTTACAAAGATTGTTTTGGCTGCCGTGTAAAGCACAGTTTGTTGCGGAGTAGAAAGGAAGACAAAATCAGACAGGATTGTATTGCTGTAGTCCATTGGAGAATTGGTGGTGGGGGTGGAGGGGAAGCAGGGTTCAGACCTGAGTGTGTGCCAGACAGAGGGGCTTGCTGGTGAGGTCAATGTGGGTGACAGGGAGCAGAGGGAAGGAGTAATAAGGCACTTTTTCTGCAAATTAACATTTATTTGGTTATTTAACATAAATCTTACATTTTGTATAACGTCCAAATTTGTATAATATATATGTTTATAAACACCTTTAAGGCAGGGCTATGTTGTTGCTTACATTGCATATGATAGCATCTATTAGAAGAGAGAAAAGTGGGCAATATTTTCAATTCTGAAATCATTATCAGGATATCACAATAAGACATGTCTATCATCACAGTTTTCTATACATGGAAGTCAGCATCTATAAGATAGCTTATTATTTGCTGTAATCTGTAAGGATTTCTTAAGCATGATTCTAAGGATCTTGGTTTGAGCAGCATGAGGGTGGCCGTGCAGGGCAGTGTAATGGGAAATCCTGAGAAGGAGCAGGCTCACGGGCTTCGGTTTGAAGGGAGAGTTTGGTTTGAAAATGACCTGCAGCCAGAGATGTCGAATGCAGTTGAATATGTGAATGATGCAGTTAAGGGGTGATGAAAGAGCTGCAGATAAAGCTTTGAGAGTCATGCACACATAGGTGACGTGTGAAACCTCGGCATTGGACATTATCTCACGAGAACGTGATACAGAGGAAAGAAACAGGCGGCACAGGACCGTGTCTTGGGTCACTTCAGTATTTACAGGTTGAGCAGAGATGCAGTCAGCAAAGGAGATGAGAGTCGCACCTTGTCTCCACGTTGGTCCAATCACACCATGACATTACCTTGGGTCTTGGCCCAGGAGTCTAAGATCCCACTTCTAATCACAACTTATCAATCCTTAAAGTCACTCACGTGATCACTCCTGCTGAATTTTCCACAGTCATTGTTCTCCCTTCCTGTCAACGTTTGTCATGTTACCTTCTGGCTTTATTGTTTGTTTCCTTAGCGAGTTTGGTTGCCACCGTGACAATACCTTTATCAGAATTGTATGATTTCTGACTCCTTGAATTTCTCTTGTGCAGCCAGAGAGTCCCCAACTCTGGATGACTTCTACCACTTGATTGCACTGTGTTTTGTACTAAATTGGGTGAACATTCCTGCAGTCATTTACAAAAGCGTCGAAAAGCGTCCGCTACAAATGCTTGGTGTCTGTACGTGACTGAACTGGAGATGTCAGCCTTTCCCATTCCTAGGCAGTTTTTTACCCACCCCTCATGGATTGTCAGTTCTACCAACCAATTGTTTTCCACAAGTTGTCTCCCATTATTTTTAATTCCATCTGAATGATCTATCCTCTTACTCTCAGAAGATGTTGCTTCTATTTTTCTCGGACCATGGTAGTGTCTTTCTCAACCCTTATACCTTTATACACATCTTCCATTCAAATCCTCTCTCTCTTTTGGGGTTCTTTCTTTGTAACCATTCCAATCCATATTTGTATGTTCTATATTCCCATTTGCTTATTTTCTCTTTGAGTGAGTCTCCTGGAGCTCTTTTCTGGTATTTATTTCTTTTTGCATGTGTATTTCCACTCTTTGCCTGTCAACACACGTATTTACATTTCCTCTCTCTTAAAACAATCTCTCATTTAATACCATTTCTTATCTTTTTTCTTCCATGCCACAGGAACTACTTGAAAAAATATTGTAGTTTACCTCTGCTGCCTGCACTGCACTTCATTGCCACCTTTCCATCTCCTGTCCTTTAAATTCTTAGCCCCCCACCTTCATGACTCCCCAGTCAGCGATTTCACTCTAACTTCCCTGTTCTCCTCCCCCCTCACCTGCCTGCATGGTGGCCACCTCCGCCTGCCCTTGTTTCCACAACGTTAACCTATTTTGCCCACTTCTTTTCAATGTTTTTGCTTTTGTGTTTGATCTTCTTACTTTTTCTACATTCTATTTATTGGTTTTCTTATGTCTGTTTAATTTGGACCATTGCTGTCATTGTCATTGTCTCATCATTAGCATGGGTGTCATCACCTCTTTTCTCTGTTCACAATCTGTTCCTCCTCAAGGTGTCCCCTTCCCAAACTTATTCTTTACAGAGTGCTTCTCTTGCATTTCCAGCTGTCAGGTCTAGTTCTATGTTCTTCTGGGTGATTTACTAGTACCTTAAACTTAACAGATATAAAGGTGAAGTCATTCTACCCCAAACCAATTCTTCTCTCAGTTTTGACATTTTTATTTATGATAGCATTGTTCTTTCAGTTACATGGGCCAGAAACTGTCAGAGAAATGGCTGTATGTTTTTGCTGTTGCTTGCACTTCTCAGTCATTTTAGCAACAAGTAGCCACTTTTCTAGCCCCAAAATTTTTTCATCCCTGTCTCTGGATTTTGTCTTTCCTGTCTGTTCTCTTCGCCAATTGCTAATTCCACTAGTTTGAGCTTTTATACAGCTTCCCAGGCTGTCTTTACTATTCTCATTTCTTTATACTATAATTTATGTATCCATTCTTATTTTCTACATGTAACTTCCACATTAATCTTCCCTAGGCACAAAATTAATCATTTAATTCTCCATTGCCAAATGGCTTTCCATTGCCTAATACATTAAATTATATACATCCAACCCAATGTATGATAATTTCCCTTTTCGAACTTATGCCCATTACTTCGTGTGTGTGTGTGTGTGTGTGTGTGTGTGTGTGTGTATTTGCCACTCATATTATAATATTTGTCAAACCCTGAATATGCCTTTCATTTTGTAAAAAAAATTATTTATTAATTTCTCATACTATTTCCTTTGCCTGGTACATTTTATTCTCTGTCTCTGTTTATTGGAACTCAAAAAATCACTACTTTATGTAGAGCCTTTTCTGATTTTTTGATTTCTGACAATAAAAGTGATTGTCTCCTTTGAAAAACATCAGCTCCTAATTAAAAGCAAGACAGAAACTACAGATGTGTTAAGTAAACTGGATGATCATCTGATATGGAAGGGTAAATGGTAAAGCCAAGGCTCACGATGGGTCTCTGAAACACAAGATACCAAATACTAAGTGGAGGCAGGTAATTCTGCTGCATTGGGAACAAATATGAGAAAACAGTAGACTAAATAACGTGACATGTATGATGTCCTGTCTTGAATTCTAGTTAACGATGTCACCCTGGTTCTGCTTCCCTGCCCATTTGTTTTTACATTAACAAATTCAACAATTCTGATGTTCCCACCTATAATATTAGCTCATCACGGCAGGCGTTCTCGTTGGCTGAGACAGGAATGGGTCAGCAGCATCTTTGCTATTAGAGAACATATTCTAATATTAGTGGAGGTGTCATGTGTAGATTAAAGAAAGCACCTCAGAGATCATGAACCACCACTCTCACATCCAGATTCCCTCCCTAGCATACATTATCTCTCATACTAAGTGATAAGGCAGATGCTAGGTATTATTCATTCCTGTACCTTCCAGATCACTTAATATTGTGCATAGTACACAGTTTAGGTTAAATAAATCTCTTATAATTGAATGAATAGGCAATTTGGACTAAAAATATCCACAAGCTTTCCTTAATTACAGGATTAGGGTAATTTTTTTCTACTTGAATATATTGTAAGATCCTCTTTATTTATAAGCATTGAGAAAAGATAGCATGATTTCCTGCTTGCTTTGGAGAATTACTTAATAAAACATCTGATTCTACTCTCTTAGGTATTAGATTATTGAAGTCTAGAAAAATCATAATTTTAATTATTGACAATGGAATGTACACCAGAGTCATCTAAACTTTAAATAATATTTTTGTATGACTATAATGAGACCTTAAAGAGGAAAGAGAAGAAAATATGAATGAATATAACTGATTACTTAAAATTTCTTACTAAAGGAAACTTTTTGCCCATACAGATTATTTTGTCGAGACAACATGACGTATTTGACAAAATATTTCAACCAATATTTCACTTTCTTTTCAAAAACAATTTGAGACCCATTAAAAGACAAGCACAGGGAAAAATAAAAAAGGGCTTAGTGTAAATGACATATTTTAAAGAAAATATTAATAAAAATAGCTATTAACTTATATCACCCCAAGATATAATGAAAAATCCCTCTTGACAGACAAAATTTCATATTACTTCTAATCCTAGTTTAGACACATGTTAAAGAATAATACTAAAAGGGCTTAATTTTAACTACTGAGACTCTACTCTGTCAGGCATAATTTTAGTATATTGCATATCCTATATTAATGATTATCATCAATGCTATCAAATACTTTACACATATTATCTCTAATATCTCAATAACTTTGCAAGAAAAATAATTGTTATCTTCCCTAGGCACAATAAGAAACTAAAACTCTTACAAATTATTGTCAGACTAGAGATGAATATAAGTGTGCCTAACTCGCAACACTTTTATGTCATCATACAGATAATATTTTTCAATCATACCGCAATACTTGATATAGGATGTTGTGGCAGGTCTTTTGTATTTAATCTCTTCATTTGCTTTTCACTTAGTTTAGATACATGTCAAGTAAAAGTTGGGTTGACAAGAGATGACATATTGCCCACCAAGGAGAAAGCTTTCTTGTACAAACAATTCTCTTGCTATACCATACACACCACTTTGATATGAATACTTTTAATAACGTGCTTCATGCAGAAGAATTGGTACTTTTGCTCTCGCACACATATTACAGACATGTACACATGTAAATCATATGTTTTTACATAGTTAGAATTCCAACGAGAGGGACAAGTACACCAGAAATCAGTATTTCTTAAAAAGATAGGAACACAAACAATATAAGCAAAGACTTAAAAATCTCAAGTATAAAACAGAAGTAGAATTCTTACTATAAAAGTACTCTGAAAATCAGAATATCCACATAGCTATCAAGTCCTACCAAACTTGCTACTTATTATTGCCTCGTACACTATATCTGGGTAGACCATCTGTTATTAATGGATGCTTAGTTGCCAAAGAGAGGAATCCTGTTTCATGCTTTATAGTGAAATTATATTATATAAAGAATTGCTTTATGTCATCATTCCTGGATTGATAACTGATAACCACAAATTGGCCCAATGGTGACTTTTCTGGAGAGGTCAATGAGAAAAAAAAATCAATAGTAATAATGTTTGTAGGGTTTGCCACAAGAAGATAAGGGATATTTTAGGGTCTACTTATAGTTCAAAAGAAGTCATTCATAATTCACATGCTGTAAATAGAATTAGGTGGTTCAATTAAATGATGTCTGTTCATTTGTCTTTGTATGTGTGGCATCATAAAATGAAACAAATATTGGGATCCTTTTGACAGGCCCCTCTGTTTGGTAGGGATCTCAAATTAGAGGACTCACTATTTACAATGTGTGCTCAAAAAATAAGTGATGGTAACTGCTGCTGAGTGCCACCCAGCGGAAAGGCAGGGATCTTCGATGCGGGAAGCTGTGCATCGAACATTAGTAACAGTGTGTGACAAGTCTCAAATTGTTCAGTGCAGTTAGTTAGTTGTCAGCTACAATTGAGAGAATGTGTGTTTTAAAGTGTGCCATAAATTATGGATCACAAAAATTGCATTAACATAAATTTCTATGAAATAAAACATTACAATGTCTCCTCATCCACTGTATTCATCAGATGTGGCACTGTGCAACTTCTGGCTCTTCCCCAAAGTCAAAATGACCATGAACGGTAAACGTTTTGAATCAATTCAGGGCATCAAGGCAGCCATGACAGCACAACTAAAGACACTCACGCAAGAGGACTTCCAGGACTGCTTCAGACAGTGGTAAGAATGATGGGGTACGTGTGTTCTAAGTGAGGGAGTGTATTTTGAGGGGGATTAATGGCAATGTGTCTTTTACTGTAATAAATATATATTTTTTTAATTTAAACATTCACTGTATTTTTTGTATCACACCTCATACATGCTTGTCCTGGCTGGATCCACTCACAAGGATGGATCTTGCAGCTCTGCATTCCTTCTTTAGATTTTAGCACTAAATCTACATCTATGTCCGTGTCTCAATCCGATAGAGATGCTATAACAAAAATGCCATACATTGAGAGGTTTACAAACAACAGAAATTCATTTCTCCCAGTTTTGGAAGATGGGAAGTTGAAAGACCTTGGGAACTATAGTAAGCAACAGATCATTGCTCAAGTCTCAGAATGGCCCTCAGTGGCACATACATGGGAAAGATCCTAAAAACAAAGACTTTGAAAACAGAAATGAAAGTGAAACAAGACTGAATATGTAGCTGACACCAAACTGCAATACGACTTGCTAGAACAAGATATCAACATTCTACAAAGAATGAAAACAAGTCTCATGACCTTTAAAGTTCCGATGATACAGTCCAAACTTACTCTGCACATAATACCTACAGGCTTTTGAGATAAATATGGGAGCTTTGAGAATAGGCAAAGGCATAGGTAGGATTTTTCTGTTCTTCTGAAGACTCAACTTATAAGTTGTACAAGTTGTCCTCAGTTTTAGAAGTTGTGTTTAACTTCTTGAAGAACTGGGTTGTAACTGGAATAGTTAGTAAGTTGCTGATGCACCCATTCAATTAAATTATCTTCAATTAGGGGGGTTCCCAGGTGGTCTAGTGGCTAGGTTTTGGTGCTCTCACTGCCTGGGTTTGCTTCCGGGTCAGGAAACCAACCAACCAAAAAAAAATTATCTTCAATTTGCTTCCTTATATCAAGGAGATCTTCAACAAAGATGGAAATCAAAAGATTCCTATGTTCTAGATTGTAAGCTGTTTTTCTTTGGAATGTTTTATTTCCCTTTGAATATATAACTTCATTTAGTTTAGGAGAGAAAGCCTAAGAAAACGTTCCTATCAGGTTCTGTATATCAGGTTACAACTGGGCCAACACATGACCAGAGAGCTACTTAAAAAAACAAAACAACAACAAACAAACAAACAAACCTTTCAAATATTGTGTCAAGTTTTATCTGGGACAAACAGTACATATTATTATTTCTGGCAGTATTAAAACCCCCCCTAAAACACTACCTTCCCAAAATCCAGAGCCATTTCCAGAATACTAAAAGAAAGAAGGATTTAAGCCAGAGTTGGGCAAAACATCGATCGTGGTCCACAGAGGGACCACCAAGCAATGTTGGGGTGACCACCTAAGTAATACAGTAAATAGCTAGTAGACAACAACACTTGGAAAAGTAGTCCTTGCCCTGAAAAAAGTCTGCCCAGGCCTGAGTCTTAGGCAACTCCCCTGAGACCTGGCAATAGTCAGTAGGACCCTAGCCACACATGGAGTGCAACCCAAGTTTCTCTTTGACCATTTTTGTGGGCCCCCAATCTGATGGTTGAACTGCCTGCATATGCAAGAACCAACAACCTGCGTGTCCCAGGCAGGCAGAAAGCCAAGCCAGGTTCTCAGGACACAAGACAAGAAAAACAAGAAGGCAATAACTGTCCTTGGGAAAGAAAGGGTTGACAACCAATGGGCACCCCAAAACCAAATTCACAAGAGTCTGAACTTGGAAAGTTCACAACACACCTTTACTTTGCTTTTTCAACAGGGCAGTACAGAGATCCAGAAGAGCTGACTCTGATGAGAATTCTCACCGTTTGCTGGCTTCTGCCAGGATCCCATCTGCAGGTTCCAGAGTAAGTGAGGGTTAAAGCAGAGTAGAGCTCCGTTATCTCCCAGAATTTGGTAAGGTTTCCCATTAACATTAGTTTTAATTTCTCCTTGGCTGTTTAAGGGGATAACTTGTAGCAGATTATTGGAGAACCCTTTGGAATACTGTCAAGGCTGGGAGGTGCCCGTGTGGGGATCCTCCTTCAAGGTAGATGTGGGGACATTGGAATGAGCGTGGGAGGATTTAACAAAACCTTCAAAGACAATCTTTTGTTCCAGTGCCCTGTTTGATTGCAAATGAGAAATCAATTTCTGGGCTGGTGTTTTATGATGGACCCCTAGGAGGGTGCAAAGGGGAAATGGGGGATAGGAGTCCAGGTGTTTCTGGCCTTGGAGCTATTGCACCTGTAAGGCCGTTAACTTGGTAGAATTTTGTTTATAGTTTTATGGTTTATTTAGAGTGAAAGGCAATTCAGATAGAGGATTAGCAGACTGAGTACTCAAGTAAAGGAGAATAGAGGGGAGTCATAGGAGCCACATCAGTGTCACATTTTGTTTTAAATATCTCTTGTGTCCATAATTTTTCATTAGTCTTTTACAATGAATCTTTCAATAAAGCTGTTTTGGAATCATGAAGCCCTTTGGAGGCTTCTGCATGCCAATTAAAATAGGTAACCCATTTTCTTTATTTGATTTGGGAACCCTTGCTTTTAACTGAACTTCTTAAAGAAATAATCTCATTTCATTGGAACACTCCTCATAGTGGCCACTGTCATTCAAAGTTGTCTTAAGATTTTTGTAGGTATGTACAGCTTTGGGTTCATAGTTCTTAAACATAAGATAAGTAGGTGTATTAGAAAGTGGCACACTAAATTCTTTGAACCTTCTAGGATTCCATTTTTTTAGCTAAGCCTTGTGTCTCCCAAAGACAAATTAATACCTAAAAGGGATGTGCCATGGAATTGGGGAATTTTGTGGTGTTTTACATTGCACCTCATTGCATGGGAGTTATGTTCAGCTTGGAGAGTGACCTAGTGTCAATCTAACCCTTTCTGTGACCAACTGATCCTAGCCCTAGAGTCTTAGAGTTAGGTGGTAAGAGCTTGAACAGCTCTACGTGCTCAGCCTGTGCCCAGTATTCCCATTTACAAGAGATCCATTATGCCTTTCATGAGATTTCTTTAACAGTGGCAGAAGTCCTGATGGCTTTTAATAGTCTGACTGGTGCCTAGACTGTTTTGATTTTGATGGTCAAAACAATCTGAATTTCTTATCCTAGTTTATTTTCCCAAGTCCTTTGATGGTTTATGCCATTGACGTACCTCAAGGCTTTGTGAATCCCCAAACGTTAGCTGCCACCAATCGTGGTCTCCCAACATAACTATCCCAGAAATTTATCAAAACCCCAGAACCTTTCCAGGAACCATCAACCAATCAATCAATTTAAATAAAGTTGGTTTAGCTTAGAAAGCTACTCAAAAGGGAGTAAAACTTACATCCCAGTGACTCACCCAGAGCCCTCCGAAACAGCAGCACTTCATCTGTGTGTGTGTCTTGGAGGCTGAAGGCTGCTAGCAGTCAGTCTGGTTCCCATTCCTTGTCACCAGAAAACTGTTACAAAATGATTAAAGAGAATGATTCAGGTGACCCAAACAAACTTTATTCAACACTTCATGAAGTAGACGGCCTCCTTGGAGAACTACAAAATGGGATGAAAGGCAGAAAGCTTTTAAAGGATAAAGAATAAAGGAAGAGAAAAAGGAAGAGAAAAACAGAAAATATTTGATTGGCTGGGGCCACACAGTCAAGCTGGTTTGGGGTGAGACGTCCCAGTCGACTTGGCGTTTCGGGATGGGCTGACCGGATACACCAGGTGCTTTTCTTGTCAAGTGGAACATTTACAGGGACACAAGAGATCCAAGTTTCAGTTTCCCCATGTGGCTCCCTGGACAGGGGCAGCTCCATCTTGGGCCTAGAAAGTTATTTCAGGACACATACATTGTCATATTCTCATTTGTAATGTGTGTCGTAGCTGCCATACAACTTGATTGTCTGTTATTCTAGGTGAATAAGGGTTTAAGTGGAATTCAGTGTTTGTTCAGGCATTAGTTTTACTGTCCCTAAGTAAGAGGAGGACAATCGAGACAATGGTGGCCATGAGTGAAAAATAAATCTTACGCTGGCTTTATGCCTAGAACTAATGAAGGAAAAGAAGATGGGACACGATGAACAATAATTCAAAAGAGGAAATTGCATACATTTTAATTGATTTTATTCATAGGGTTCATAACCCTGAGATATCAGAATTTGTGACCAAAATTGGGTTTGCTAAGTCCACAGCAGAGGTGTTACCTTGAGCACTATGCACATCAGAAATGCAAGCTTCTTAGGAAATAAATTACAGAATAATTTATTATTAAATAAATCACACACACACACACACACACAAGTATTTCTTGACAGTGACATTGGCCTAATTTAACAGTAGCCAATTTCCTGTCTTTTACTAGGATATTGGCCCAAGAATCACAATTTAAGTGTGATTGTACTTTTCTTTTATAACATGAGTCATGGTAGAGAAAAGTCATTTGGATAACTACACACATTTTTTTTGGTGTGTGTGGGGGGGTAATTCCCTGACTGGGAATTGAACCTGGGTATTGAGCGTGCCAAAGCCTAGCCACTACACCACCAGGGAACCCCCTTCACACATTTTTATGATGCTCTCAAATAATTAGTTATTTCTATACAGAAAAAAAATTAAAACTAGCAGTGACAACTAATTAAATTTACCAAGCCAATTAATTTAGCTTTTGGTTTTAAAAAAGTATCACTCCTTCCTAATAATCTTGAATCATTTCCTAATACTCGGAGATGTTAGGAAAATGTAAAAAATAACAATAGGTGCATTTGTAAGAGCGTGGTTGCCACAATGGTAATTCTGTGAAAGGTATTTTAAGCGTACTTTTACTAAACAAATGATTTAATATCATAACATTAGTTTTACTCTTTTGATTTTCTTTCTTTTATAACAACAGTTTATAAACGTTTTACTCTATTTATAACATACAGAACTCGTGTTTTCTTATTTTATAGGTCTTCGATTTAAACAGCATTGCATAAAAGCTGGCAATCCAGTGGAGTCAGGCTTCCTCCCTGGAACGTGTGCTCGGCAGAGTACTTCACCCTTTTTGGACTTCAGTTCCCTTACCTATGAAGTGGGAATAATGCCTGTCCTGACCCCGTTACCAAGTTATGGTCAGGATCCAATGCAATTGTAGCTCTCGGCAAAATGAGATATTATAAAAATGTTGATTCTTACCGTCTTCATAATTGTAACCTCTTTCATATGCTCTGCTAACTTATACCTGCTGAAATATGACCTTAATTAAATTGTCATCGTTTATTTCTATGCAAACTTTAATTTTTTTTTTTTTGATTGGTTCCCTGAGCGGGGATCGGACCCAGGCCATGGCAGAGAGAGCGCCGAAGCCTAGGCACTACACCACCAGGGAACCCCTACAAACTTTAGACCTATTCACTGTTTCTTTAATCTTGGTCTTTGTGTTGCTTCTTTAACAATGCATATTAATAATGTGTGGATATGAGCATATAAGGTTATCACAACATCTACCTTGGTGCTTTATACATTACTGATATTTAATAAATAAATGTTCACTGACAGAAACCCATTAACCCCAGTGCAAGGGTGGGGAGGTGGGCTATGTTCAGTTCCTGCTGGAAGTCTTCATTAGTCTTGCAATGCTCAGTGTAGAGTGAAGAAAGAAGGTTCTGGAACCAAACCACTCATGTCATATGCCAATGTGCTTTATTTCCTAGTTGTATGATCTTAGACAAGTGACCTAAACTTTTCTATATACTCTGTCTATTCGGTTGGTAAAATAAGGATGCTATCAGGATTTATTTCATAGGATCATTATGAGGTTTAAAGCATGTGAAATAATTAAAATAGTACTTGGCACACATTAAGTCCTTAATAAGCATTTGTTGCTATTATATGAACACATTGAAATTTATAGCAAGAATTTTTGTGATTTGGCCACTACTTATCTGATCTCGTCTATTCTACAACCCCTCCCCTGTAAAACCTTTTCTCATACACACACTTTTCCACATGTTTTCATTAAATTCTTGGATTATGGAATTTGGAGTACTTTTTTCTTCCTTAAGGCATTCATATTTTGTCATCTACATAGAATAGTCTTTTCACTTCTTAAATCTTTCAGAGCTTATGTAAAATATCACTTCCTGGGGGATGTTCTTCCTAATGTACAAGACCGGGTCAAATCTCCCTGTGAATCATTAACACAGGTCCCTGTACTTTATGTTTAGAACATTGGTTCCCAAGTGGTGATATGAGTACCCCTGGAGATATATGCTGGGCTGTTCAGGGGTACGCAAAAAATAATCAGTAATGGCGAAGAAACAAAGTAAAAAAAAAAAAGCAAAATGTTAGTTCTGGAACAATAAATGTTAATTTTGAATCACCATTAAAGGAGACACTTCAAAATTAGATCATATTAGTGAATGATGATTGGTGAGGGCATGGCTATGAACCCTTCCCCCAAATTGCTCTTCTACTAATCATTACACACAGTTTCAAAAAGATCCATTTGAGATCCTTCTAGAACTTACCTGAACATATAAATACATCCATAGCCAGACTGTTTGATCAGTTTAGTTACTGATTGAGTAAAAGTAAGTGTGTTGTCTTTAATCGTGATTCTTTTCGAGTAGTTTTTTAAATTTAAAGTTTAAATACTTGATCATTATCAATATTTAACTGTATAATGAATATTGTAAAATTAAATCTGTAGTTTGTACTTTTAGTGTAGCAATTTTTCTTTCCTAACTTATTACCTCATTTCCACTATTTTACATTAAGATAGGCACTGAACAAAAGTGACAGTATTTAAAAACAAGAGTTACAATTTGTAGAAATGGGTTTAAAAGGAGGAAAAAGGTTGGGAACCACTGGTTTAGAGCATTTAGCACGATCTACATGAAATGATTAATTTTGCAATTTATTATTTATTTCCTGTTATAGTAAAATTATCTTATTGGCATCAGTATTCCTAGTACTTAGGGCTATTAATATGTCCAATAGATACCTGTGGAATACATAAATACAAGAATAAGTAATCAACCCACTTGGTAATTTCACAGGCTCAACTTCAATTGAGGAAAAAGGCACACTTCAAAATGTCATAAAACCTCAGTTTAGAGTACATTTAAATTGCATATATCAAATGAGATATACATGAAAAATTATCTTGTGCCTAGTTAATACTATACAAATTTAAAGAATAGTTGTGATTATTATTACCCTGTATCATTTGATTTTCTAAAGACCAAAATGAAAAACAAATTCATGGGCTGTAAAATCTCCTATACATACAATCCTTCTCCCCAGAAATCATAGAGGCTAGGGAAAGGCTATCACAAAGCTGTTCATATACAAATATAATTTTAGCAAATGAAGAGGATGTTCAGTATATTTCTATTGCACATTTTGGAGAGAAGCATGTTGGATAATTATTAACTAACATGACTCTAGTCTAAATGAGACTTGAATAAAATGATCAACCTTCCATTTAAGGCAGAGCTTTGAACAAGTTTTCATTAACATCTGGTATTTCCCAACTCACTTTTCTCATTATTAAAGGCAATAAATGGCTGGGTTGAGATTATTCTCAAAGGGTCTTTAGAAGAGATTTGACCATATCTGTTCATTACTTTGCTTTCAAAATGTTGCCTGAAATATCCTTTGGTAATCAATGCATGACTAGCATTCTAGAACCTATTAAGAACAAAGAATTTGGAATCTGCTATGCTCTAGGCTTCACTTCTAGTTGAAACTCTGTTAATTAGTTTGCTAGGAAACCTTTTATATAAGGGGTCTATTTAAAATATTCACTCCTCCTTGAAATTCAGTTCAAGTAAAAAGTTTGTGCTTACAGATAAATTTGTAGATTTTCTCTGTTTAGTCAGAGTTCTATATAATTCAAAATATGTTCACTTCTTCATTTTCTTTTGATATAGTCTTGACTGCCTGTGGCAACTAACTTACTTTAATTTTCCATGAACATCTATATTTACACTTACTGAGATTCTTGTTCTATAATCAATGGAATTTAATTGCCTTGTGTACTATACCATTAAATCTTGTAAGTGGCCTCAAAATTAAGCAGATACGCATAGATTCTAATTTAAAAACAAGGAGAGAAAGTGACATGAACTCTGTACAATGCTCTTAGTATACGGATAATAATTGCAAGCTCCAGACATTTCCTAAGGTTACCTGATGCTTAGAAAGCTTCAAGGAACCAGATTGATTATTTTTCTCCCTCATGTAATGATCATTTAAATAAAAATACATGTTGTGATATTTCTCTGAAGTATCAAGAAAGGAAAATAATGGTAATTTATTAGATCTTAACTCTAGCATGATTCTCTCTTGTTCTCTTTTACACTGGCTTGTCCTCAAGGACATGCCCCATTTCCAAGCTGTATGATATGCAATCAATCAACCATGTAGCAAATGACACTGCAGTGGCCATTAGACAATGTCTGGAGGTGAAGCAACGATCTTTCCCCTTTCTATTTGTTACTAATTAAAGAAAAGTGGCATGGGATCCTGGCAGAAGAGAACAACAATGAGATTTTGAGTCTGTAGTTGCAGGTTTGGAACCCAGTGA
This sequence comes from Lyroderma lyra, assembly GCA_004026885.1. Taxonomy (NCBI): domain Eukaryota; kingdom Metazoa; phylum Chordata; class Mammalia; order Chiroptera; family Megadermatidae; genus Lyroderma; species Lyroderma lyra. The sequence goes on along the minus strand of PVJL010000199.1, from coordinate 157,465 downwards.
TTCCACTAATTACCTCAATGTTGGCCAAGTCACTTTGGTTTCTTTGTGCTTGGTGGCATCTTCTCATGTCAAATCTTTGTAACACTGTTATGAGCATTACATGAAATCATGTATATGAACAGACAGTCAGTAGGTGTTTTCAAGGATTGGTAACCCTATGTTGTTAAGAGTAAGTCCCTCTCTGCCTCCTGCCATCACCTGTAAGATGGGCTGAAATACCTATGTCATAGATATGTTACAAGATTTTCAAAAAGAGCCAGATGGAATGTCTGGTACATGGAGGTACTCAATAGCCATCCATTTCTTTTCCTTCTTTCACGTTGAAAATCATGTAAGGAAACAAATTCAATACTTATTATGTTTTCACTGTTTACCAGTCTCCAGTGCTAAGTATTCTTTCTAGTTTATTCATGCTAAATCACTTAATATTATTATTAATAAAACATGATTTTATGCTAGGCATATCAGAGAAAGAAAAGTAGGCATAAAAGTTACAAAATGCACACATATTTTTATTTCCATCATAAAAGATGATTTTTTTCCCCCACAAAATGGTATTCTCAGAGACTTATCATTGGGTCCTGATAAAATCCTAAAGTAACTATTCATATTTTGTTTTGCTATTCCTGAAAATGAGTTTTAATCTTAAAGATATGCATTAGTAAATACATGGGCCATTCTAAATACAATTACAAATCATTTGGTCTATCAATGCCATAGACAAAAACATAATCCCAGGTTATCTAAATTAAATTGAGTCTCATATTTAACCAAAAGTGAAAAGTGTTAATCTTTCAATTTATTCAAGAGGAAAATGTTACATGAACTTTTCTTAGTGACTCATTTTCCACAATTTCAGAGAAAAAAAGATAAAAATGAAGTTGATTTTAGACATGAACAGAAAATTATCTGTCAAAGCAAACACTTTCATATGACTTTGAATGGACCTATTTAAAGAAACTATAAAGATTTCTGTCTAAAAGGTTTTAATCTTAAACGTACAGTATTAACAAGTTTCACACGTTTTATTTCCATTAGTATAGGTAACTTGGAGGTAAAATAAGATTATGCTTAAGTAATTTGTTTTCATCCTTGCTGCCACAGAATTCATGTGGGGATTTTTGACAGGCAAATTAGTCAAATATAGGATAAATGAGTAAAATGGAAATTGAAGGGCTAGTGTAAAAAGGCACATTGTAAAATGACTAAGGTTTTTTGGAAAAAAAAATACATGCTCATTCAATAACAAAACAGTACAGAAGGGTTGAAAAGAAAAGATCTTCCAGTGTCCCAAACCCATAGTCCTAATTTGCAGGAGTAGTCATTATTAACAGCATATTCTGAATGCTTTGGAACATTTGAAATACAGGCAAATACATTAAATATTTTTTACACAAATGGTTGTATTATTAAACATAATATTCACCACCTGCTTTTTAAACTTTTCAATACATTTTTTAAAACATTTCTATCAAACACAGAGCCTAGCTTCTCTTATGAATATTTGTTTTCCCATTTGCTAGATTTGTTGCAATTTGTTTAGCTAATTTCCAATCATAATGAACATTTAATTATTTCTATTATTTGCTTTCACATACAATGTTATTCTGACATTACATCTGCAAGTCTTGCCGTGTTATCTGTTGGCTGCTTTTGGTCGCTAACATCTGCTCAACTTATGTAGGATGAGGATGAATAGCCCAAAGGAGTGATTTGAACATACCTCCATGTAAAGAGCTGTAACTGCAAATAGCAAGAGGCAAGAGAGCAATGAGGTCCCTGGCTTTGCCATGCTCTCCAGACCTCCTACCTACTTCTGAAAAGCTGTTATACTTGGAGAATTTCTACTGTTTCCTTGCTTTTTCACTTGCAAGTTTATCATCAGAATATTGAAAATAAGTCGTAAGGGACATTGAAATAAGCTTTTTTTTTTATTACCTTTTTTCTCTACACACACATACACACTTGCTCATCCATACCCACTAAAACCACCATTGTCATCGCCCATTCAATGATCAATTGTGTTAGTGGGTACTGGAGCCTTAGAATGGCATGCCTCCCAAGCATGTGTGGTGCATACAATTCAAAAACTATATATCATACAGCCACTGTATAGAAAATAAATGAGTTATATAGGAAATAAGTGAGGAATATAATGCTCTCTACCCTTGAGAAGCTCACAGCATAATAATAAGGTGGGTGATGGAGGGGGAAAAAAAACAAGGTCAGAATTCTCTGAAATGAAAGAAAAAAGGGGAAAGGCATTTATAAATTCTCAGCAAAATTTGGCAGGAATACACAGGAGAGAGCAGCAACTGGTCGCTAGGATTAGAAACAAAGATTGGTAAAGAATCTGTCACTTTATCTAGGTCTTAAAGGATCCTTAAATTTTTATATATTTTTAGAAATGACATGAGAGAATGGTCATTATAAAGGAAAAATGGCATGAGTTAAAGATGGGTATCAGGAAACTCAGGAAGTGGGGAGCCATGAGTTCTCCAGTTTTGTAGGATTGTAGGATGCAGAATGGTGGGAGAGTGTGCAGTTTCGAAGTTGGGCCTCAAAGAGAGGTCTGGTCTTCGTCCTGGCAGGTAACCTCTAAGCCCTTGGATAGGAGTGTCGTTATTTATGTTGGGTCCCACAGAGCACTTCTGATAGTTTATGCTACGAGGTGACTCATGGTAAGCCCCTTGATAGTATATGCTAACAGAACGACTTACAATGGGGGCTTGCTATGCTGGAACGACCAGCTATGTGATTAGAAGGTTGGGACTTGGCTGGTTCTAATTTGTATCCTTCATAGAGAGAAATGTAGAAAGAAGAGTTGCCATCGTGTTGTGGATGACCTTGACTGGGGCTAAGGAATAAATACAGGCAATCCTCACTTAAGGACAAAGTTCTGCTCCTACGTCCAAGTGTTAAGTGAATTGGTTAATAAGTGAGGAGCTTAAAGGTGGATGTCTTATGGCGTGTTGTGGCATGCATTTTCAATAGATATTATGCGACACCACAAAAATTTATAGTCTTGCTTGATTGAGAACACTTCATGTAGCGAATACTAACGGACTGCAGGGATGAGACAAAGACTAAAAAAGAGGATTTCTGAGACTCAGACTGAGAAAGGGGATTCCCCATGCTGGAGAACTGGTCTTAAGTTAAAGGGTCACTAAACAGGTAGGTTGTTAAGTGAGGAGTGGCTGTAATTAATATTATAGGCAACAAAAGTATTTAAAGTTTTGAGCAGAGTTGTGGCATGTTAATCTGGTCTCTCTCCTCTCTCCCCCACCCCCTCGTGTGTGTGTGTGTGTGTGTGTGTGTGTGTGTGTGTGTGTGATCTTGAACTGGTGGGGAAAACAGACTTGAAGGCAGAGGAGATAAAGATAAGGAAAATAGTTGGGAGACTGTATTAGTTTTACTTTGGTGCTGTGACACACTACTACAAATTTAGCAGCCCAAAGCAACATGGATTTATCTCATAGTTCTGGAGGTCAGAAGTTTTCTAAGTACAACTGGTTTCTTGGCTCCAGGTTTCACTGGCCAGTATCAAGGTATCATCAGGGCTTCATTCTTTCCTGGAGGCTCTAAGGGAAAATCTGCTTCTAGGCTCATTGAGGTTATTGGAAAAATGCTAGTCCTTGTCTTCTACCTTGCTGTTGGTCAGGGTGTCACTCTCATCTTCTAAAGGCCATCTGCAATTTCCCAGCTTTAAAGTCAGGAACACTGGGTCAGGGGAGTTCCCTGGTGGTGTAGTGGCTTAAGGCTTCAGCGCTGGCACTGTCAACACTGCGGCCTGGGTTCGATTCCCAGCCAGGAAACTACCCACATACCCACACCCCCCCAAATTCAAAAAAGAAAAAAAAAGAACACTGGGTTAAGTCCCTCCCATGTTTGAATCTTTCCTGATTTGTATCTGTCAGATCTCTTCAACTGACTCTTCTACCTTTATCTCCTGTTTTTAAGAGTCCACATGACTATGTTGGGCCCACTCAGATAATCAGGATAATTTCTGTTATAAGGACAGCTTATTAGCCATATTAATTTCATCTGCAAAGTCTATTTTGCCACAAAAGGGTGTAACCAGGGGATGACGACTATGGAGCCAAAATCTTACATACCACAGGGATGAAATGAATGAAGATCTAAATAAATGGCAGTCATGGAAATGTAAAGGAATAGATAGAGAAAGAGACATTGTAAAAGTAGACAGCTAGAGATTGTAATCTGATTGTACATAAATAACAAATAGAGGGGAAGCTCAGAAGTAATTCTTTGGATTGAACACTGGGTGACAGGAAAACTAGAGACAGAATTTTTTTTTAATTTTAATAATTTAATAATTTAAATTTATTGGGGTGACATTGGTTAATAAGATTATATAGGTTTCAAATGTACACTTCTATAATATATCACCTGCATATTGTATTGTGTGTTTACCACCCAAAGTTAAGTCTCCTTCCCTCATCATGTATTTGACCCCATTTACCCTCTTCCATCTCTCCCCTCCCCCCTCATCCCCTGGTACCACAATAGTGTTGTCTGGGTCTTGAGAATATCATGTTAACTGAAATAAGTCAGATGGAAAAAGTCAAGAATGACATAATTTCACTCACATGTAAGATATAAAACATAAAACAACAAATGAATAAATAAGACAAAAACCCCAAAAAGTCATAGACACAGACGATAGAATTGGTTTTGATGCTGGTTAGCTGTGGTGACGTTGATCAGTGAGCTTTAGAATCCGAGAGGCTCATAGGCTAGCTGGTTGGAAATGGCCAATAGGGAGTTGATAATAAAGGATTGTGTCTTGCCAAAGAATAAGATTATAGACAAAACGAAAGACTCATATACATAATGCTGGTTATTTAAATTATGGAAATAAATAGTGAAGAGAAAAGAGACAAAAGGGGCCTAGTACAGAACCTTAGAGGAATGTATCCCATTGGAAGACAGAAGGAAACGTGTTGCTCTTACCCTACTTGCTCATGATTACCGAATCGCTCCTTAAATGTTTGCCCTGCGTGAACTCTTGCTCCATGCTCCAAATATCAGTTATAATAATCTTAAAAAAATATGAATGAGAATCTATCATACTCCAGCTTAAAATTTACCAATGGTTTCCATGACCCTCGGACAAAAATTGCACTTCTCACCATAGCTTACGAAGGTCATGTGATCTATCTTTGCTACCTACAAACTCAGCATTTACCTTCTTCCTTCCCAGATGATCACACTGCCTCCTAGAGATTTACTTTTTATCAAAAAACTATTAAGTTTTACTATCAACTATTAGTTAAATATTCTAACATAATTTTTTCAGTGTTTTCCCTTACTGATGGACTTACATTATTAAGATAGTATTTGAAAGAGGATCTAGGGGCTGTAAACTCACTTAGTCTTTGAGTTTTGTTCTAAAATGACCATTTAGATGTGTGTAATATTGTATTCTTTTCCCTTAGTACTTTGAATATATTGTTGTACTTCTTTGTTGTTTTGTTTTGTTTTTAGAACTACTGTTGAGAGTTAACTTCAGTTAGCTGCAATCCTTTGTAGGTGATCTGTCTTCGCTCTGGTACTTTTTAAGAATTAAAAAAGAAAATCTGATGAGTTTCAGTTTTATATTGTTGTGCCTAAGTCTGCGTTTATGTTTATATGCCACTCAGTTCCTATAGGAAACATTCAATTTTTTTAAAAAAAATTCTTCATTCTGTTCAAGTGTATCTTCTTCGCCATTCACTTTCTTCCTTTCTTCTGAAAATATGACTGAACATACTCTTAGTCTTTCAATCTTTTATCCATATATCTTTATTGCACTTTTCATATTTTTTACCTTGTTTTCTATGAATTAAATTTTGGGTATCTACCTTATTGCTTTCTTTCTTCTTTCTTTAGTTGGGTGGGTCTTGGTTTATCTATTATGTAGATCTTTAATTCAATGGTAATTATTCATATTTAAGAATTCTAAATTTTTATACTTTTTTTCGGTTTCTTCATTACACGGTGATTTTTAAGGGATTTTAGTTTTATTTTTATCTTGTTGAGCCTCATGTTCCTTCTTATTTTAAAATCTTTGTCACACCATTTCAGAAGTTATTTTCAGTTGAGCTAATTTCATATCCTGGTTTTTAAATTCTGTTATTTAGCTTTATCAGCTTTTGTTTATTTATTTTTTTTTTTGCTTTTTGGTATGTGGGTAGCTCCCTGGCTGGGAATCGAACCCAGGCCGCAGCACTGACAGCGCCAGCACCGAAGCCTTAAGCCACTACACCATCAGGGAACTCCCAGCTTTTGTTTATTTAATGTTTTAGAGTTTTAGTTTGTAAACTAATTTGGGGTGTTTGTATTTCTCCTTTCTGTCTCCTTAACTGTCTAGCTAGTTTTTAGTATTGTGTGTGTTCCCTCTTCTCATTGAACCTCAGGCCAGGATTACATTTTATAACAACTGTTTTATGCCTCTGTGCATTTCACAGACCTAGTCACCAAATTCAGCTGGTTTGGCTCAATTCCTGGTCAAGAGGTATATTTTTATCTTTCAACAAATGTAGGTCCACAGTTTTCTATTATATGAAGTCATAGTATATTAGTTTTCTAGGACTGCTGTTACAGAGTACCCCAAATTGGGTGGATTAAATAACAGAAGTTTATTATCTCACAGTTCTGGGCTTTGAAAGTTCAAGATCAAGGTATTGGCAGGGTTGACTCCTCCTGAGGGCTTTGAGTGAGAATCTGTTGCATGCTTCTCCCCTGGCTGCTGGTGGTTTCCTGCCAATCTTGGCATATCTTGGATTTTAGAATTGTCATCTCATCATTGCCTTTATCATGCACATGGTGTTCTCTCTGCATGGGTCTGTCTCCAAAATTCCCCATTTTTTATAAGAACCCCAGTCATATTGGATTAAGGCCCACCCACCTTAATGAACTCATTTTAATTTGATTGCCTCTGTAAGAACTCTATCTCCAAATAAAGCCTAGCAGTTAAGACGTCAATATATGAATTTGTATGAGAGGGAAGGGGGCCATAATTCAAATCATAATACAAAACTATGGGAATTTTTTATTAAGCGTACTCCATTTGTTTTTTTATAACTTACCTATGCTGTTGACCTTAAGTCATAAACCTAGATTCAGTCCTCATCTCAAGTGGGGCACTTTGGTTGTCTGACTCATTAGAACTGACCCTGGGGTCAAAGTGGAGCAAATCCTTAGCTTCAGCTATTCTTGTTATTTATTTTCAGTTGTCTTGCAATTTTTTTTACCTATCATTATTATGTGTTGAATGCAAAAAAGATACGGTGAAATATGAACTAACACTGAAGTTGATGCATACTCCTAGATCAATTGCCATAAAAATACTAAATAAATCATTCTTTTTGAAATAAAGTTCACACAAAGCACATACAATCAAAGTAACTTCAGAAAAAATAAAATCAACAAGAGAATGGAGCTAACACAAACTGCTAGATATTAAAATGTATTCCAAAACCTGGTTATTGAAATAACATGGCACTGAAAAAAGACAAGTTAGTAGAACAGAGTACACTGCTCAGATATAGACTCATGTCCATGAAAGTATTTTGAAGATATTCTTGGATTGCAAATTAATATGGGTTACTCAATACATGAATATATTTGGATAAGTATTTGGAAAAATGTAGTTAGATTTCTAATTCATGCCTCTCAACACAATGATAGTTAAATGATAATTAAACATGAAAAATGAAGAAAATTATTAGAAGAAAATATAGTTGAACATTAATTACAAGATAAGCTCAGAGGTGATTTTTAAAGGAATAAAAAAATGGAGACATAAAGAGAAGAAAAAAGACATTAAAATGACAAATGAAAAAGGAAACTATAAATTAGGAAACTCTAAACATATGATGAACACTTGCAATACTCTAAGAGTGAGATCAACACACCCAATGATAAAGTAGGTGGGCAGTTCATTAAAAAGGATTAAAACATTAATGAGAATAATATAGTAAAATAAAGATAAAAAACACAAACCTGTGTAAGACCAAGAACACTCATACATTTGCTTTTAGGGATTAAATTGAAACAATCATTCTGAAGGGTAATTTTATAACATAAAACACAATATTTATACCCCTCAAACTTGTATATTCTGTGAATTTATATTAAGGCAAACATCAAATATGTGCACAAATATTTCTATACAAGATTACCCATCATAGTATTAAATATAATACCAGAATTATAAATAGTCAAATGGGATACATGACTTATTAAGTAACCTATGGCACACCTGTAAGATAAAATCATTAAATTAAAAATCATGTTGTAGAAAAATATTTATTAATTTGAAGATATATCCCATGAAAAGATCATGTCCAAAATATTATAAATGTGCACATATACATTTGAAAATTTTTGGGCTGACATTTCATGTTGTCAGTGGTTATTTTTGGGTAACAGGATTATGTGTGATTTTTTTTTTGTCGGGGGGTAGTTCCCTGGCTGGGAATTGAACCCAGGCTGTGGCGTTGAGAGCACCAAAGCCTAGCCACTACGCCACCAGGGAAGCCCCTGATTTTTATTTCTTGATTTTTGCACTTTAAAAACCTTTCCACCTAGACTGTGTGTGTATAAAAACATGTGCATATATATACACATACATATATATGTATAGATACATACATATATGCATACATGTGTGTGTGTGTGCTTAGTTTTGTTTTTTTGTAATGAGAAGAAAACAACAGTTTTACAAAAACATTGTCAGGAATTTTTTTCTTACTTTAAACCAAACTTTTCAGGTTACTGTCAAGCCATTTTTTTCTTTTTTTATGCTCAGTTGAAATACACAACAGCTAATCACTATTTTTGTGCAGAATATCACTTATATGTTATAACTCGTAGGTATTTTAGAACTGTTTTAAAAATTGCCTTCAATATTTTTGTCTTTTGAATAAAATAATCAATTCTTTCAGCATTTTATTTTATGTCTTATTCTCAAGTCTTTCTGATCACTATGGATTTCTCACTGAACTTTCGGAACCAAAAGTTTTTATTATAGAAGCAGACAAAATATAATGCATGAAAAACCGTCAACACAGCTAATTGGAGATGTGCACCAGAGAAATGCCATAATGGAAAGTCAGTGGTTAATGGTAAGAATCAATGTGTCCCCTGGCACATCTGTGTGAGCAAGCCATCCTATATCATTGTCTCCAGGCAACAAATGGGACTCTTGTGTGCAGAAAGAGTTAATGTAGCTTCCCAGTGCAACTAATTTATTTCCAAAGACTGTTTTATGTTCTTAGAGATTTGGCTTACCATACACAGGCCCCTTTGCTAGTAGTATCAAGAATAAAAACACCCTATTTTTCATTTTTTATAGCTTTCTTCCATAATTGTTTATTTTTCTGCTGCTCATGTATCAGGTGATTTTAGTGCAGAAATTCTCGTTTATGGAGATTTTGAGGACTGTTAGTTTGGGCATGTTATAGACAGCTCTGTGAACTCAGTTTGGTTAAACTAATACTTCTGCTCACCCAGAAATTTGAAGGCTGTTACAGATGTAGAGAAAAACAGGCTAATTTGTAACAAAAAATGTTTATTGACTTTGACATTCACATCTTTTAAGTTTATTAAGGTAGGGCTAACAACTATCATTGGATAATCGAACTATAGTTGGAATAGGCAAATAAATTGAAATATATACTGTATTAAATAAAATTTATTTTTAAGAAACACAATGGATTTGAAATTCAGTCAATTTTTCATTTTATGCCTTATTTTTTGCTGTTTTTTCATTAGAAAATATAAGAATATACGCAGTATTGTGGCATACTATAATGATATGAAGGATTAGTAGATTTTTGTTTCTATAAGAACATAAAAACACATATTGAGATAAATACGCATTATTACTCAGGTTTCATGTTCTTCAACTAGCAGCAGCTTACACAGAAATGTCTTAATTAACCTTATCTTTTATGCCTATCTATCATGCTTTATATTTTTGAAACAGATTCTTCCAAACCAGAAAATAATCCCTGATTATAAATTAAGCCCCTTTCAAAGCTTCATGAGTTTCTTTGAAACCAAGATATTTCTATATGAGAAACAGTCTGGATTGTGTGACTAAGAACGTAACCCTCATTTTTATGAGATAGATATATAATTTTTTTATGTATTCATGACACTTAGTGTTGTTTATTGATTCTTAAACTATTTTATTACCAGTCAAATGTTCTATGCATATAGATTTATACACAATGAAAAGTTCAGAGCTAGAAAGTTGAACAGAGAATTATTTTATCCTTTGTAGCACTTTGACAATTGGGTGCTATGCTTCAATGTATCCACTGCTCTAACTTTTAGTCATTGTGCTGATTAAAGACAACTTAAAGATGATCTTTATGCAGAAATCTTCATAAACAAATACTTTTGTATAAACAAATACTTTTTCATTCCTTATGTAATCCTGAGTAAGGACATTGAATATTATTATATTATTTTCTTTAAGAAATGAGATCATCATTGTTTTAGAATTTCTGGCAGTGTAGGCAGAGGTCATGGAGAGGGCATGACCGTGGGGTGAGGTGAAATGGAGGTCCTTGAGCCCAGCCCCCTTGCAAGGCACGCTCTGCACACCATTCCCATAGCAGAAGCCATTTTTAAGGTTGCAACTGAACCGTATACTGACCGAACACAGTTTCAAGGTCTCCATATACACAGAAGATTCTGGCGGCGCGTGAGTGCGACATCTACTCCTGTTGCAGCCACCAAAGACAAGCCCCACAGGTAAGTTCTCTGACTTATGAAAACTGCCACCTACTGATCTAGATGGACTGACTTTTTCTTGGGTCTTTTCTTGCTCTCTGTGAGCATGGGCCAGTTTCAGATTTTACCATGAATCTCCCGAGGTTTCTAAAAATCAGGGGTATACGCGGACAGCCTAATAAATTTTGCTTCCACCGTAATTTTTTTGTTGTTAGATTAGACATATCTGGACATAACTGGTTCTGTGTCACATGGTGCGTCCCCTCTGTCATTCTTGACTTGCACACACACATTTTTCACCCAGTGCACACCAAAATGAAAGAATGTTCAGACCAACAGTCAACATGATCTTCCCAGCTGAGGCCTGAGTTTTAAATTTTTTCAGCTGAGGTGATACTTTATGGCTGGATTCCGTGGACTGCCTTTTGTTCTCAGGTCATAATAATGGACTGAAGTTTCATCACCTGTAGTGATCTTCTTTAAGAAGTCCTTACCCTCTTTCTCAAAAAATTGGAGGAACTTTTTCTGCTATTAAGAATTCAATAACAGCATGCGGTTTGAACCGAACATCTAAACACACTTCCATTTCAATGTGCACTGGGTGAAAAATGTAAGCATCTGTGTGTGCAAAGTCAGGAATGATGGAGGGGAGAGACCATGTGACTACACAGAACCAGTTATAACCAGATAATGTCTAACCTAACCAAAAAAAAAAAAAAAATTACAGTGGAGGCAAAATTTATCAGCTTGCCTGCCTGAATTTGAAATATTCTTTTAGCTTCATGGTTTCTGGCTGCCTAGAACTTTTGAAAATAATCTTGTATGTGTGGAAAATTCCCTCCCTTACTAATAGGGCTGGTAAAAAGATAGACATGAGCAGAAGGAAAGAACTAGCCCAATTAGGAAGACTCTCACAGCTGCTCCTACTTGGGCCAAGGCCCCTTACAGCTGCTCACACTTGGGACACAAACTCCTTGCTTGCTCAGCAGTGTAGTGAGCTCATACGTGCTTCTAAATCAAGAAGATATGTTTTTAGAGGAGAAAAATGCCCGAGAGGAAGGGAAAACACCCCACTTTTCAGAACCGCTTCTCAGGGCCATTTTAACCCATTTTCTGTTTAGGAAAAAAAATAGTGCAGCTCATTGCTGCATTCATTTAATTTTACATAAACTCACTCTATGGGGCTGAAGCTAATCTGACTGGTTTTCAATGTAAAAATAAAATATAGAAACTGAAATATATGGTGATGGAAAGAGAACTGACCCTGGCTGGTGAACACATGATGCAACACATAAATGATGCACTGTAGCATTGTACACTTGGGACCTATGTAGTTCTTGTTAACCAAAGTCACCCCAAGAAATTTAGTAATAAAAATGTTTCAAAAAACTAAATAAAAAAAAATTAGAGTTACCGCTAAACAGAACTTTTCTCTAATGCTAATGCAACAGAAATATATTTGATGTTCAGTATTTAATAACATTGTTTTTGTGTGGTTAATTTCAAAGCATGGAACTTTGGGAGTAAGGTTAAGAGTGTAATCCAGGGGAGTTCCCTGATGGTGTAGTGGTTTAAGGCTCCGGCACTGGTGCTGTCAGTGCTGTGGCCTGGGTTCGATTCCCAGCCAGGGAGCTACGCACCTATCAAAAAGCAAACAAACAAACAAACAAAAAGAGTGTAATCCAGGAATAATCTGGGCGTACACGCAATAACACTGGCGAGTATGCTCGGGGCAAATCGAAATGGGTTAATGAGCTCAGACTAACCACCTTGGGAGCAAGAAAGGGGGATGGGTCATGCCAGCTCCCAGAAAATAAGAGATCTGAGAGAGGAAGATGGGAGACACAATTCTACCCATAGAATTAGAAACCTTCATACAATGTAAGGAGCTGCTGTTTTTCCCTCTCTTGGGACAGTACACTCCATAATCTTTGCAGTGTGTACTTCGCTATTACACTTTTTATTATGTTATGCTTGCATAACTCTGCATCGTGACTGAATTCTGTCCCTCAAGAAGACAAGAACGGGGGAAAATAGCCATTCCCGGTAACATTATGAGGCTTACCTTCCCATGTACAAGCTAGAAAACGTGCTTCCCATCTTCCTCTGCAGCTGGAGCCCAGACATGCATCCTAATGCCCACCAGTCAGGCAGAGTCCAACTCGGAAGCAAGCACTTTGTAAAAGGCTGGGCTGTGCTGAACCACTGTCACGGGGAGAACGAAGGCCGGCGCACCCGGCTTGGATGACAGTGGTGGATGTTCGGTCTGGGTCCTCCTGTAGAGGAGTGGCACTCCAGCTAGCACCAGGTGAAGCCGCTGTAAAATCAGGCTCTTTTCGACAACTTAAGAAAACCTGTAATACAGCACGTGAGCCCGAGTGCTGGGCAGTGGCTTTCTCATTGTCCCGTCTCTGGTGTCACTCCGAGTATTATTATTGGAAATGTCGTCATAAACCTGGTTTTTAGCCCTTTTTCTTAATGTTTACCCAACAAACAAATTTTTTCTTCCTTTTTTTTTTTTTTTTTTTTTTTGGTTGATCTGACACAGCTTCTGCGGTTTGCAACTGAGGATCCTGTCGCAGATCATTTCTAATTGCTTTCTTACTGTGAAAAGGTTTCCTTTTTTTGCGTAGACATTTGATTTTATTTTTTCTCTTAGCACACCGATTGATTATACTTCTTTGAAACATATTTTACTGGTTATCCTAGACTACCCAATATACTCTTTTAACCAATATAGCTCTGTCTTTGATTAAATCTAGTCTGCTTCATGGGTAGTGCAGGTGCTTCATAAGTGAGTATTCCTCATTCCTCCCTCTAGGGTCTTATATTTTTGCCATTTACTCACTTCTTCATGTGTTGTAATCACACAATGCATTGTTGCTATCACTACTTTGAACAGATATCTGAGTTTCTGAACTATGTTTTTCTTTCTGCCTGAAGAACTCTTTTTTAATATTTCTTGCAAGAAAGATCTGGTAACAATGAGTTCCCTCAATCTTTGTTTACTAGAGATGTCTTTATTTCTATCTCATATTTGAGGAGAATTTTGCTGAATATAAAATTCTGGGGTTTTTTCTTTTAACACTTCAAATAGTTCACTCAACTATCCATTAGAAGCTTGAACATTTTAATTGTAGTTATTTTAAATTCTCTATGTTATAATTCCAACATCTGTGTGTCGTATCTAAGTTTCAGTCTGAAGATTTCTTTGTCTCTTCAGGATTTTTTTGTTTATTTGTTTTGCTTTTTGGCATGCATTGTAATTTTTATTGATAGCTGGACATGTTCCATGGAGTAATGGGAAGACAGGTAAAGATCTTTATTGTGAGGATTTATATTAATCTGGCTGAGTTGAGCAGTATTTAATGTTTGCTGTTGCTGCAGGTAGAAGAGGCTTAATATTCCTCTAGTTTTCCTGTTTTTGTCTCTCCTCTTGATTTAGGGCTTCTCTGAGTACTTGTTAGAGAGAATTTGAGTCTTCCAGCTCTCTCAGCCGTGATCTACTGTTTAGACTGGAGCCCTGTGTGCAGTGTGGGGTGGAGAAACACTAAGTCTTGATTAAATATCAGTCTTTTACTGGGCCTGTTTCCATAGGTTGTGACCTTCACAAGCATTGCTCCAATGGTTTAGTGTTTTTCTACTTGAGGTGAGACAGGAAGGATTAAAGAGGCTGGACTGGGAGACAGGCTCTTCCTGAAGGTGCAATATGGCTGTTTAAAATCTGTTCCTCTGGAGTGTAAGATCCTTCCTTCCTTCCTCCCTGCCTCCCTGCCTGCCTGTCTTCTTCCGATCCTTTCTTTCAACTCAGGGCAAATTTCATAATGATTACTCTTAGCTCCCCCAGTTCCCTATCCCCCAACAAGGGCCAAGAGAGGATCGTTTGTTGACTCTTCATGTAAGATTTGGGTTAGGCTGACCAGAAGTACTATTTTATATGGGACAGAAAACTATACTGTCCCGTTTTAAACTGTATCAGCCTAGTCTCACTGGGCTAAATTCAAGGTGTCAGTAGGCTGGACATGTATACTGTTTGAAATAGGACAGTACCATTGTTTTTGGCCCCTTTTAAAATGGTACATTTTGTTCTGTCTAATTCTGGTGGGTCTCCTAAAGGAAAAATTTATAAAACTATGATGTTGCTCCATAAGACTGAAGCCCTTGCAGTTTCTCACTCTCATGCTAGTTTACACTGAGGCTCCAGCAGTTTGTTAACATTACATTTAAGTCAAACTCATTCAAACTGTGGCCCATGGGCTGCATGCAGCCCAGGACAACTTTGAGTGAGGCGCAAGACAAAGTCATTAACTTTCTTAAAACATTATGAAAATTATGCATGGATCTTTTTTTTTTAGCTCAGCAGCTGTCATTAGTGTTAGTGTGTTTTATGTGTGGCCCAAGGCAGTTCTTCCAATGTGGCCCAGGGAAGCCAAAAGGTTGGACACCCCTGATTTAAGTGTTCCTACCACTTTATGATTCCTGTGACTTCTGTTCCAAGTAAGCAGATACTGGTTGTAACTCTCCAGATTCACCTCTCTGTTGAGATTTAGGGGTGCCTGTTTGCCCTGCAAACATAATTCTCTGATGAGTCCAACAAAAGTCATTGACTTTTAGTATATTACAATTTTCTTGTTTTAAGGGTGGTAGTATCAACTTCCAAGCTCTTGCCATGTTGTAGCTAAAGCCATATTTCCCTGGATTTATTTTTTTATACACATAGAGAATCATGTTTTGCAAAGATATATTGAAGAGAATCCATTTATTGAATGCATTTTTAGCTTTGGAAGAACAATATTAAGAGATATATTGCAATAGATCAGATTAAATACTAGATTAGATACCTAATGGAAAGTAGAACCTGCATAGTAAGCTTCCTTTATCAGTGGCTCCATTTTCAGAAAGAGGAAGTCACCTGAAAAACTTTGCAAGAGGGTCAGATAAAATCATTGTCCCCAAATAAAGTGTTCTCCCAGAGCACTGGGTCACTGATGGATTTGTAGAGGGCTCACGACGCTCTTCACCCTCAAAATTGAAGCTTTTCATCAATATCAAAGTTCTCTAAACCGAGGAAGTAAAACTAGAGCTGATACGAGGGCCTCCTAGCGAAATTAACCTCCAAAGGTAGTTTTAAAATAATGTGCCCCTTCTCACTAATTAATTGTGGATGGTCGCTTCATTTTCAAGAATCCACCTTCACCATTTACACTTGATTTACAACAGCAGTTTTAAAATTGTGTGTTCTGCTGGAATAAGCGCTTCCTATAGAGGTTAACCAGTGTTTGGTGCACCTTTTCCTTCCAGACCATTAAGAACATTTTCAGATTCCTTGTTGCTCAAGGCAGCTTGAAAGCTGTGCTTGTACAGTGCTGTGTCTGAAGCATACCCAGTGTCAGCTTTCACACTGGTGTAATTAGAAAGGTTGTGGATTTTATTTGTCTAGTCCAAATTTAGAAAACATATTCAAGGAATGCAAAATTAAAGAGGATATTTTATCAGACACACTGAGCTAGCTGGCCATTTATGAAGCCAGCGTTTACCTTCTCTCCCTATCTGATTTTGGAGAATATTTTTAGTACTGAAGACCTATTTCTTTCATAAGGAGCTTTACCATTTTTTTCTTCAACACTATTATCCAGAGTAAAAGCCTAAGTCTTTACAATGGTCCCAAATGCCTATTAGCATTCTGATCTTACCTCCTACTTATGTTCCTCTCGTAACTTCCCTCCAGCCATGGCGTTCTTACTGTTTCTTGAACACTTTATGCATGCATGCATGTTAGGACTTTTGCACTAGCTTTTTCTTCTGCCTGAAACTTTTTTATTCCTAATAAATGCATATGTAACTCCCTTATCTCCTTCAAGGTTTTATAAGAATGTTATCTTAATAAAGCCTACGTTGACCACCTTATTTCCAACTTGCCTTTTCCCAGATTTCCTCCTCACTGTTAATCTGATCTTCCTTTTTTTTTTCTGAGTCATGTTCCATGCTAATATGTGAGTAATTCACTTATTTATATTCTTTATTATTTACTGTCTGTTGTCCTCTGTTAGAACATAAGCTTCAGGAAGGGGTATCTTTGAAAGCCAAGTTTTATTCCATGATATATCCAGAACATACAGTATGGTGCCAAATTAGTTAGTGCTTGCTACATTATTGTTCAATGAACAAGTGACCAAGCCTTTATACTTCACTAGTTCTGTATCCTAAACACTGTGCTAGGAAAAATTACAGTGAATAAGACATAGATGTTGTGCTTGATAAACAGCCCAGGCAAATACATAACACTGGTAGTAGAAAGAAATGTGGATGGAGGGTGTTGAGGAAGAAGTAATGCATACCTGAACTAGAGCTATGGCATTGGGAACAGTTTCTGGAGAAGTATTCATGGGGAAAAAGTCAAGAAATTACAGCCATCGATTGGATAATGGAACATGAGTGAAACATAAAAATAATTTTAACATTTCTAAGTTGACATTAAGAATGCAGGAATATAAATACATTTAGGAAGTGAATACATGGATTCATTTCTATATGTGTTAAACATAAGATACAAACCAGCAGTTGGTATTAAATAAGACATAAATCCAGAGCATGAAAGAAATATATGAGCTGCAGAAATAAATTCGAGGGTCATTGCTATTGAGATAACTGAGATTGTGCTTTGGATAATATTTTCAGAATGGGGAAAAGTAAAGAGGACCTAAAAGAGCAGAGAGAACTTTGAGAACAACAATTTGAAAGGTGAAAGAAGAAAGACCAACCAAGGAGTATAAGAAGGTGAAACTGGACAGGTAAGTGAAAAAACATGTCAAAGAAGAAAGTTCAGGAAAGGAGCAGGCAATAATGACAAAGGTTGTGGAAACATGGGCACGTGGTGGAGAGATAAAATAAGATAATAAATTATCTAAAAATAATGATTTAGGATTTATACCTTCCAATTTAAAAATAGATGTGTTTGAAAGACATGTGTGACTGTGACTTCAGAAGCAAATATTTTGAGTACTAAATATATAATTGATGGCAGTTCAATAAAGATCCCATGCACTCTTTGCTATATTGCAATATTTAATATGGGAAGATTCTGTAAAGGATATATTTTCATGTCAATTGGTAGATTTATAGAGTGAAGAAAGCCTATTTCTATTTTATGCTATATTTATATGTGTTTTATCTAAATACATGCAAGTGTGTATACAGGTCTTTTATTTATACATAGCAGTGAAATGAATGACATCAATGGTGATTTAGTTATTGTGTTTAATACAATGTCATAGTAGTTTTGTGAATGAATTTGCAGGCTCTAATAAGGAGGTATATTACTCTGAATATTTAGTGAGAATGAGAAATATTGATTATATTCATTTCCTTGGTTTTTGGTTTTTTTGTTTTTTGCTTTTTGTTTTAATTTTCATGGAGAAAGGTAATAATCCTTTACTGAAAGTGATATCTTTATAAGTATCAATATGCATACTTAAAACTTCACTATGAGGAGGCTATGTAAATGCTTTATAATTTTAACATCAGGATTTTTACTTAATTTGTGCCTGTTTTCTCCACAATATGGTTGAAATGATACTAGCAGGAAGAACACATATTTTGCATATATTGGCTTATTGAGTATCTAAATAAATGCATTTTGCTATGCCCCCCAATGGGATCTATCATTAAAAAAAAAAAGAAAGCATATTTTTAGACCTTTTGGCTATGCATTAGGGCCAAGATATGTGATGAGAACATGAGAAAGCATAAAAGACATGAATAATGATGTGTATGAAAGCCTGTAAAAGGTATTAGAGGGGAAACATAAGGGGAAGCCATCACAAAATTTTAAAGGGATGGTTAATAAAAGTCCCATGTGACAGTACACAAAACAATGCCCATTGCTATGGCCATGAGATTGGTGGTATTAAAGTTGTGACACATGGCCATCCTCATTGCATGAGCCCAACATACATTTTTATATATTGTAGGTGTCTAATAAATAGTTGCTGACCCAAAGCAAGGGTTCTGGGCTTATCTCAGGAGTATCGGGCAGAGGAAACATGAAGAACCTCTGAGGCATGAAATGTTCTGGTACATTAGGAAACCACATATGGCTCAAATGCAGAATGAAGTTGGTTTTATAGAGTAGACCATTAGCCTAAACAATCAAACCTTGCAGGGAATGGAAGACCACTTCCAGATTTAAAACAAACAGTTGCTTTAGATTTGCATTTTAGAAAGAAGGTTCTGGTGGTGACCTGAATGGATGAACTTTTAAGAGAAGGACAGAAGTAGATGAACCTACAAAGGTCATCCGGGCTGAGAAAGGAAGTGAAGTATTATGGGGGCCAATGCTAGAACAAGATTCCATTGAAAGGTGCAAAGATGTTCTGTAGACACCCAAAAGTAGCCTCTGGATTTAGAGTCATTATTGTTGTCTTTGCTTTCCCTTTGGAGAGCTTAAACAAGATTATAAGGGATTGAAGAGTGAATAGGAAACGAGCAAACAGAGAAGGCAAATTTACAGAATTATTTCTAAGAGCTTGACTTGGCTGGAATAGGGAGTTGGACACAGAAAAGTTGTAGAATTTACATTTTTTCTGTTTGAAGGAACAAAGACTTGGTTGACTTTATATAACGAATGGAGGGGAAGCGTTTGAAAATATAAGAAAAAAGAGTAAAGAAATTTTATTTAAACAATGAAAAGAAACCAGAACATGGATGGAGGGATTCATTCTTCCTAGATAGAAGGAGGAACACCTAACTTTCTTCTCTAATGTGGGGAAAGGAAGTAATAATGGGTTCCAGGTAAATTAATATGTGGATAGAATTAAGAAGTAGACTACTTCTTGGCCAAAAGTACAGAAATGCATTAGTAAAACCCAGTAAGCAATTTTTATTACCAAGGCAATGGTTAAGAACTTACTGTTTAAATTGGACTAGAAAATATCAGTGAGGTGCATTATACAAGAGTTAGACTAAAAGCAGATTTATAAATTAATGATGCTGCTCTTTCCTTGACTATTGACTTTTACTTCCATTTTACTTTATTACAAAAGTATCTTCTGGCTAGAAGATTATTTACAGTGTTTTATTCATTTTCTTGAAGATGAATTGATAAATGAAAATTTGAAAATGCTTATCTCTAGCTGTTTTCTAATTTCTCCCTCTTCAAAAATTCTCTTTACTTGTTTTTAATATTATTTTTTATGACTTTTTTATTGTTAGATTTATTGGGGTGACATTAATACTATTTTTTTGTAAAATTATTGCCTTTTGCAATTACCTTACAGTACCATTTAACTATATGATTATTACCTTTAAGAAAGGAAGTAATTGTCACATTTAATGCATTTTTAAAACCATCAAATATATCCCTTTGTAGTCACCAGTCTCTAAGTAATTATGAAGCCCCCCAAAATGACCACTGTAGCATGATGCAGTTAAAAAAAGAAAGTCTATGAAAATGTTTGTTGGAAGGTCAACCAAATTAAGACCCAGTCTCTGGCACAGTAGTATTCCTCTGTGACTTCAGGCTGTGTCTGATGCATCAACAGTCGTGACCGAGGGCATTGCAGCCTCAATGCAGACAGAGTAGCATTGGCCGGAGCAGCCTTGACATTGGCAGGGACTGGGAACAGTGGTGATCCTGGCAGAGGACATCAAAGGCCAAGTTCCTGGTGCTGGCACAGTAGATGCCTCCAGGGGTGGTACGGAGTACTATCAGGAAACTCATCTATGGAGCCCAGTGAGATACCTCTGTGGCAATCCCAGAGGCATCCAGGAGAGACTATGCTGAAATACTGAGGTTATTTAAAACACAGAGGCAGATAAATACTGTGCTGGAGCTTATTTTAAGATTCTTGTTTTAGTCCCCAGATGCTGATGGCCAAGGAAACAAGGGTTTCAGATTTATAGGCCTTAAATTCTCCTTTTTGAATTTCCTACTCTTAAGTCCTTATCACCTTTTATTATTATCACTACTACGACCACTGCGAAAATGATAGAAACAAAAATGATTACATTTTACAGCACACAGTATTTTATAGCAGCAACACCATTTTACAGCATGCTTGCCTAATATGTGCCAGTACTTTGTTAGTTTTATCTGAATCATCTCATTTCATTCTCAAAAATATAAACCCATAAGATAGGTAATATCCTTATTTTATAGGTTGAGGCTATTGTAAAATTGAAACTTAAAGAGATGATTATACAAATAACCACCTTCACATCCCTAGTGTGTGGGGCCAGGGCTCATACTGTTAGGTCTGCTCTTGGTGCTAAAACGTCTTTCACTCTTTACTACAGATGGGATCTTAGAACTCAATGTTCTCCTTACGCTGGTACTCTGCAAACTTACGTGGCACAATGACAAGGAAAGTCCTGTATGGGCAAACATTGTCAGAGCAGCTTCCCTTTATTTAGCTTTTGTCTTTGAATAAGCAAATGTAGTTAGCCTATTTAAAGAGGGACACACTGTTTTAGCAGTTTCTATCAAACATCAAGTTAATACAAATTAGTCATTATAACAGAAGTTAGTTATTCTGCTATAGGATATTGTATGTTTGATTCTTTTGACTTGAATATATTATTACACTTAAGCTATGTACTTGTAAAGATGGTTAAATTTCCTTGTCAATAAATAACCCCAACTCTTGTACATTCATAGGTTTGATTTTATTAATAATG
This sequence comes from Lyroderma lyra, assembly GCA_004026885.1. Taxonomy (NCBI): domain Eukaryota; kingdom Metazoa; phylum Chordata; class Mammalia; order Chiroptera; family Megadermatidae; genus Lyroderma; species Lyroderma lyra. The sequence continues at coordinate 136,042 of PVJL010000199.1, read as the reverse complement.
TGATTATAATATTATCATGCTCATATTTAAAAATTAATTGAAGAAGTCTTCCTACTAGCAAAAAATGCTTCTAATTATTTTTTAAGTTAACATGATAAAATGATAAAATTTTAATTTGGGTAACTTTTCCTGATAAAAAGTTCTTCCGGTATAGGTAATTTATTATTAGCACCGAGAAATAAGGCCAGTTATTCAGGAAAGAATAAAGGACAATAATGTAGTTGACAAAGGAAATCAAATACATCTTGATTTCACTTCAATTTAAAAATTATCCTTTTTGGATATTACTATTGATTATACAATTTTAAGTTTAATGAATACAGATTACCTAAAATCATATCCACATCATGGTAAATATTCTCTGGATTTCCCACTTAATGAATTTGTGCACATCATAAACACTCATTCTCAACTGTTCTCTTAAAGAAGATGCAAATGCTTCACTATGATTAAAAGTCTCAAACAGGAAATAATAATAATATAGTTTCTGTTTAGAATCCATTACATTCTCTGATAAAATAAGCAAAAGTATCTTAGTTACTCCATAAAAGAAAATTATTGCGATCTTGTAAGGAGATAATTGGTTTTGTCAACAGAGATGCATCCACCAAAAAAGGAATTGATTTATATATGTATTGTATTAGAAATCCTTATGACAGTATCAGTAAGAAAATGCAAATCAATTTGAACAATAACATCCCATAAAATGACGGACAATTAAGGCACTGCCTCTAACCCCAAATCACAAGCGCAAAAGTGTGCAGCAACAATGAGAACCTTCCCTACTTGTCCTGATATCTTGCCTGATAATGATCCCTTCTGCACTCGTATCTATATCCTCTGCTTATTATCTGCTTCAGGTCCATGTAGGACTCAGCTAGTTAGCCAGCCACTCGTGGATTTATCCCAGCTTCTGGACCTACAGCATATGAGCAAACAACAATGATGATGATAAAAATGACAGTTTACATTTATCTAGCACTGACCAGGTGCCATCTATGTTAAGCACTGGGAATTTATTAACTAATTTTATTTTCACAACCCCTCCAATTTACACATCAGCAAATTGTGCCACAGAGAGGTTCAGTAACTTGCCCGAAAATACACCGTTAAAAACAGAGGACCAGTGCTCTAGAACCCACCTCTCCACTCGATATGCAGTGCTCCTCTTAGGATTTTTGCCTTGTCTTCTCTGACTGAGCCCCAGGCTCCTCTCTCAGGAGCTGTTCTTACAATAAGCTCCTACTGATGAGTTGTACATGTGTAAAGATTAATGTATTTTGCAAATGTTTATGGGACTTTACTCCATGGGACTTTTACTCTGTGCAAGTAAAAATCTCATAAAGTTTCATACTCTAGCACTATACAAGACAAATAAATGGGGCCCTGTTAAAACAGTTTAAAATCTTGGTAGAAAGATAACTACACATAAAATGTTGCTAGAGGAGCTTAGAAGAGGGACATATTAATTCCAGTGTGGCATTAAAAGAGTGTGCTTATGCAATACATCGTAACAGTATTTATTCCATAATAGAAGAAAATATTACTATTATTCTCTTAAAAATTGAATAGAAAATCTGTCAATTAAGCTGGATTGCTATGAGCAGTCCTAAAATTGAATAATATTCAACTTATACTTAGAGTAAGAAAAAGATGTAAATTTAAAACACTGCAGGGGGAAAATGAAAAACAGTCTATCTATGGTGGATAGAAGCATAATTTCAGTATGCAGAAAATCACTAGGGATAATTATATAAAATAATCATATTTAGTAAACTTATTAATTCTATAATTTATTTTATTGCTATCACATAAATACATTGGTATCTTTTGAAATAGCTCCCCATTTTAATATTTCTTTTTCTGACCTTGGAGAGGTTCTAGTTTTGGTTCTGGCCTACCTACATTAGACAATCTATTTATGTGTACATCTGGCTTTATTTTTTGGCTTTATTTATTTTTTCTATAAAGTGAATATTTGCCTACATTATCTTCATGGTCTCACCCAGTTTTAAAAAATGCTGTGATTCCACAAGACAATACACATAAAGGTCAAAGTCATAACTGTTTCTTTTGTGCTTTACTATGAACACTCTTCCAATATTTGCTGGAACACACAGTATGGAAAAGAATGCTTGGAACAATTTGTTTTGCTTGTCTTGACCGTTCTATTTCTAACCTCATGGGTTGTTAAACTATTAGGCCATGTTCCTATTACAGGCTTTTACTTTGGCAGAGGGCTGGCTTTTGTTAATAGCTGTGTGTCTTTTTGTGGGAGCATAGATAATAAGGGGCTCAGGGCTCAGAGGTAGAAGGTTCTCAATGAGTGTTTGTGAATGAATGAACCAATGGACGGGTGGAATGGTGTGGTGTGGTAATATCAGGGTGAATATATGTGCCAGCTACATCAATTTCCTAAGTCTTTAAATTTCCTTATAGTTTTATAACATATTTATACACTTGAATATCAACCATATTTGTATCTTGTTCATTTTACATGCTTTTGCACTTAAGTATATGAAACCGTACTCCATGTGTGCAAGTATGTATGTACCTATTCCAGTGTTAATGAAATTTTGAGTTGTTTTGTATTTCTTTTTTTTTGCTACAACCAACACATGTGCAAAAATTTTCTATAGTCTTGTATTAGAGAATGCCAGTGCTCACACATATCTGCTATATGTTTTTCTCTCCTGTCCAGCCATACACCAATAATGCATTTCCCAGGTTCTTCTGCAATTAGGTGGGGCTGTGTGACAACTTTCTGGTCAGTGCAGTATGAACAGAAGGGGTGTACACCAAATAGCAAATTCGAAGAAATCTACCCATGCCCAGCCTTGTTCCCTATCTCCTAGCCAGAAAGACCTGAAATGTGGCATTGGTTTGTCAGTCAAACATGGCAAGGGATCAGCTACCAGAGATTAAAAGGCTGGAGAGCCCTGTTACAGCATGACAAAAATCGGGTAAGACTGATGCCAGTGGTACATGATAAAGCACATCTGAAAATTTTATCTAGGAAAGAAATCAGGGTGTGGTCACTGACACATAAATTAAGTAGAAGCAAATAGATCATAAGCCTAATAATATTTTGAGGGTAATTCACTGCCAAAGAAACTACCTTTATTATTAAATGTTCCAACTGCAAACAAGTTTTGAGCTCTAGTTATGAGTTGAATTGTTTCCCTTTTAAGATTTATATGTTGGAACTCTAGCCCCCAGTACCTCATAATGTCACTGTAGTCAAAGATAGGAACTTTAAAGCATTGCTTAGATTAAAATGAGGCCATTTGGTGGGCTGTAATTAAATTTACCTGGAAGTCTTATAAGAAGAGAAAATTTGGACACACACAGAGACAAGAAGGATGCACACATACAGAGGAAAGGTAAAATGAGGACACAGTGAGAAGGTAGCCTTCTGCAAGTCAAGGAGAGATTGGATCCTTCTCACATCTTTCAGAAGAAACCAAACATGCCAGCATTTTGATCTCAGACTTTCAGCTTCCTGAGCTTTAAGAAAATAAATGTCTCTTGTTTAAGCTACCAGTCTGTGATATCTTGTTCTGGTAGCCCTAGAAAACTAATGCAGCTTCCAAACTAACTTCAACAGGAGGTGGCTTACAAAAGTGTTCCAGCCCCTAAGGAGAGCCTACTTCCCAGTACCCATACAAATGTGGACAAGTAAGATGATAAACACAAAGTAAATCCTAGAGTGTGGAGACAAGACAGCATTGAACCGAGGAGTTCCTTCTAGTAATATCAGGGTCTAATCAAGGAATACTGTCTACTCTCAGGAGAAGGTGCCTGTGCAATGTCTGTCAAGATTTCTTCATAACTGGTAGGGTCAATGAGCATTAGGTGGCCTTCAGTTCTTCCTTTATGGGCATGGTTTCTTATGGTTATCTTGTCCTTGCTGCACATTTTCATACAGAATTTTGGAGAAATTTGATTGTGTTTTTAACTCAGGTGGCTGGACAATAAGAAGCCACATCTGAAGAAATCTGCATATGACTCTAGAGATTCTAGATATTGAGCTGGATGAAGTGTGTGGATGGGTCAATTTTCTTTGAAAATAGGGTGATGTATTTTATGCATGATAACAAGGAAGCAAAGAGTTATTTTGTGACTCAAAGGAATAACTGTGACAGAGATTGCTAGTGCTCATTGGTATCCATTTTATTTTATTTTTCTTTCTCTCCACAAACTACATTACATTACCCAGCACCCCCTAGAGTTACGTCAGGTCATATGAATGAGAGATAGTATTAAGAGGCTAATAAATCACTCCTAGTTCTACTTCATATAATCTACTATTTTACATTTATTTTCTTCTCTTGTATCCTGACTGGTAATTGAATAGAGAACTTAAGATTCTAGAATTCAGTAGAGACAGTAGATTGAGTCATTGTGTGGTGTAGAACTCTCGTCACACTGACCACATCACTATGTGGTATGAGCAAGAAATAAAACTTTGCTATAGCAAGACCTGATATTTGAGCATTGCCATAACTAGCACTATTTATGTTGATAGCTACAGAAATATGCTTGAGTAGACTTGCAGGATGATAGGCTGTGTACATGTCCAAGTTTACTATTAATAGAAAATGTCATTTCCCCTGATATTTGTTGAATCTATTTACAGCTTCATGAGTACACTATGAAAGTATTCTAGTAGCTCCATATTCTCTCCAAAATTTCTATTGTCAGATTTACCAATATAGTGGTATAAAATAGTATCTATTAGGATTTTAACTTTAATTTTCCTGAGTACTGATGAAGATGATCATGTTTATTGATTCCTTGGTATACACATGTGCATATGTGTGTGTGTGTGTGTGTGTGTGTGTGTATTAATATATATAGTGCTTTATGTATATAGTTATATATAGTTACTAATTCCTTATTAACTATGTGTATTGTGAATATTTTCTTTCTGTTGACATGTGTCTTCTTTATGATACTTTTGTCAGTCAGTTGTTATTTAATCCACTACTTAATACATGCAGATTATAGGAAATTTAGAGAATAAAAATCACATGTAATCCCACCAGTAAAAATAGAAACTTTTAATGGTTGGTATATTTGTGAGGAAAGGGAAATATACAGTAGATTTTTAACAGAAGGGTGTTTAAAGGAAAATATACTAACATCCTTTGTCTTATTCTTTGTGGTTATGCTCTTTACATATGCAGGTTTACTTAACTCGATGTCTTCTTAAAAAACAGTATGATATAAAGTAGTATAGCTCTTCCAATAAAAACTCATTATTTTTTAGATACTTGAAGCCTGAAGAAATAGAAGACTAGTTAGTTACAAGGTCACAAATTAATGAGTGGAGAAACCAATACTTTAATCTATCTCTCCTGATGTCCAGTTTAGTTCCCTTTCTATGATACCCTACAATAAAAGATTTGAGGGCATAAAAAATATAAATACATTAAGACAGAGGTTGAGATCTTGTCAAATCCTGACTGTACTTGAAACAGGATTAGGACACTTGAGTGTATGTCCTAGAACAGGTCTTTGAATTTGCCCTAGAACAGGTCTTTGAATTTGCATTTGCCTTATCTACTATTGATCACATTGTAAAATTTGTGTGTTCAGAGTCTCTCTGATTCTTAACACTGTGTAATTTCAAGTATACTGACTTTCAATAAATATTACTGCTTAATTAAAAAAAACATGGTTATAAAGCTTATATTCAGTTAGAGGTCCTAACGTTTATAATATCACTGAGCCAAAATTTTACCTTATTTATTTTTTCAGGGAAGATTAAGTAAGTTGACTAAAGTTAGGATGGTGTTTTCTCCTATTTATCATCAAAGGAAAAATAAGTAATTTTTAAATTTACTAGCACCAGGGAAACTTTATCTTTGAGTCAATGTCTTATATTACATAGTAGTGAAGTTAGATTGGCATAAAATAATAGATAGGTGGTCATTTTTTGGTAATTCATGGCTATGTGAAATATTGGCAGAAGTAAAAAAAAATTTAATTCTCCAGTCCCACAGGTAATTAGTTCATAAACATTTATAAAATATATTTAGAAAATATATTTTTGTGAAATTAGTTTTTAATGAAAATGTAGAAAATTCATATTTTTCTTCCTGAGCAGAAATAAACATCAGCTAGAAAATGATGTTCACAATATTATCATGTGAGATAGAACAATACACTAACAAAGAATTATGAAGGCAATTTTATAACATTAGTTATAATTTACCATATACTGAGGCTACTTCTAAAACAGATTATCAGGAGAAAAATCTGTAAAGGTGTTTCATTCTGTCCTTAGTGTTCAGACCTCTAATACACATGCATTTTATTCATGTGTGCTTTACAAATCAGAAATAAATTAAATCTATTCTCTAGAGCAAAGAAAATCACATGTCCAATTATGTCTTTAAGAAATTTCACCCTTTCAAAATATACATTTCCAAACATGTCCCCTTTGAAAAAGAAGGGGGTCTGCAGTCTTTATTACAGATATGTTTTGAGGAGCATCAACAAAACAAGCCAAATTTGGAAGCATACAAAGATGAAAGTGACTGCATTTACAGCAAGAAAAATTTCATAATTATAAACAAAGAAGCTAGAGACCCCACATTTGGGAAGGAACACGTCCTGCCTAAAAGTTATTGCCAAACACATGCGATTTTATTTGTAATGAGGACGACAACAGATATTCCTGGGCTTTTTAGGAAACTTCTTGTCATGCTGATGTATGGCACTGTTCAGGTTGCAGCTAAGGAGGAATGTACTCTCAGTTCAATATCGCGAGTATATTAGTTTATGTAATGGAATTGTCACGCATTATTAGGCTTTTAAAAATTCAAATACATGCTCCTTAACTTGGTCCTCCCCACAGTCCCAAATGGGTAGAGGATGAAATGAACCCAGGCAGTATCTTGCTGCATAGGCTTCCCTGTTTGCTGTAGCTGATGAAGCAGTTACACTCGGTGTAAACATAGTTTGTCATGCAAGATAGATGGTTCCAACTAACTCACAGCTCCATGAACCCCCATTTCTCCTTCCTCTTTTTTTTTTAAGCAAATCAATGACAGTTTTAAATGCTATGGTATAGTAATATTTTATATTTTAGTTTAGTTTGGTTTTTATTCTATGTTCTTAGAGAACTTTGAAGAACTTCATATAGAATAAGAATATTAACAGTGACCAAAAAGCCAAAATTCTCTTAGAGAAAATTATCAAAGTTTTAAAGATTTATGACAATAGAACCTATTGATGATAACAGAAAACTAATTTCCAACAGATTAGTAAAATTTGTTTGGAAAGTCTTTGGACCTTATCCCATACCTCAAAATAAAAAAGAGTTAAAAATAAAAAAAAATTTATTATTATTATTATTATTTATTATTTAGGTATAGCTTTTTTTAGAATTCAATTTTATATATAAGTGATTTGTTAAGGTACATCATGATATCAACTTATTAGATATAATTTTATTTATTTAATTATATTTAAATTTTACTTAGTGTAGGTATGGAAATAAAAAGATAAGAAATTTCACATTCACTAATTTCCTAAAATGAAGTTTCAAACAACAGTCATATGCCAAAGAACAGATCAGAAAAACAAAAAAATGTTCTATTTTATGGTATTGTTGTCATTCTCAGAAAAGGAAAATTTCCAAACTATAAATTAATTGAAAGTGGCCTGTTTTAGAATTTAATCACATTAAATATTTTCTTCCAGATTCCTTAGACTTTTTTTTTTTTTTTTGCTTGAAACCCACTTCATTGACTAGTAGTGTAGTCAACACACTACTTTCTGTTCTTCACGGCTATTCAGACTTCTCTGTTAGAACGAATTGCCGTTTCGCTCATCTCCCTCCGTATCTGTGGTTCTGTCTCTCACATTTCTTCACTTCTCGTTAGAGTGATGCCAGGAGAACACACTGAAAGCCTGACAGCTCATGAAGCTTGTGTTATTGTTAGTATTATGTGGTTTCTCACTCTGTGTGCGTCGTGGGGGCGGTGCGGCCTAACAACGTTAGGTTCTTCTGTTGGAAAAGAAAATATTCCAGAAAAGTCACTTTCCTTCCACAAAGTTAGTTTAAAAAAAATCATAGTAGTTCTGGTTATAGCAATTAATTTTGCTGAAGAATTGAGCTCTTGAAATTAAATGAACCAACTTATACAGTCAATATGAATAATAAAGCCAAAGGGTTGTTTTTTTCTAATGGTAAGATTGTTGGTCTGAGGGTGAAGGTGGCGATTTAAAAAATTCTTCAGAGTTGTATTTTATTTGGTATATGGTCATAATTTTTAAGTTTCATTATTTCTGACCATTTAAAGCTTCTGTGTAATTTGATAATCATTTTTGCTGGAAAAGCACAGCGAGGATCAACAGTGCCTTGATTGAAGACGTTTGATAACATTTCTTCCCCATTTATTTGCACTTACATAGTTGCAAAGTGATGCTCTTTGACATGTACTGGTATGCTTTTATTTTGTTTTAATTATTACTGGGTTATAGCGTGAACTGCTATGCATTTGTTATGAGCTTTAGTTCACATTTTCATCAGGCTATTTTTTTTGTTATGTTTTTATTTCTTATATTCCAAGGAAGTTAAGCATTGTGAGGTGGGTTGTTTTTAAAACGCCAAACAGCAATGATCAGTGTTCACGACTTTGAGTTGCAATTAATAATGCTTTTAAAACTGTTAGTATTTATCACAAATCTCTAAATTCTGCAACGAAGATCCTTTATTATCTTTTATACACTACTGTATTCTATGCTATACAAAGCATTCATAGTCTCATGACTGAAGTACTTTTAAAATCATGTGGGTAAATAACTGAATATGATTTGAACTAAAAATGTATTTTTTTCTCCATTAAATTTAAAAGGAAAGGGAGATAGAGTCCCAATTTTTATTTTTTTTTGGTTGCTTTCATTCTATCCTCTGATTCATACAGAGCGTATCTGTGTTCTATTATTCTTTTTATCCTTTGTTTTCTCTTATTGTCTGAGATACTACCCCATTTTCTTTTCCTTGAAGGGAGTAGAAACATAGTATAGGTTGAAGGCAAGCAGAAATTATTTTCACTTAATTTCAACATTTATTTTAAATAGAAAAATGTACATCTATGCTATAATAAAGGTCATCTGGAGGAAGAGCCAAAGGATATCCTTTCAACTACATCACAGTTTTAATAGTTCATTTAATTTATTATTCCTCATCTATTCACATATAAACAATTATATCTCTTACTCATAAAGGCAACATTAATATTTTATATTTCAGTATATTCTGGTACACGTTTTCAAACCATCATGGAATGAAAAAGAAATTTTTGAGAAATGAACCTTTTTTGTGGCAAGTGTTTATTTAGTTTATTTGAATAGAAATGCTAGTTACTAGAAACTAACTGGGGACTACTATGTAAATAAGTTATTCTATTTTAATGACTCATAATATATTATTTATCCATTTAATAATTACAGAAAATTGAAATAAAATATGGTCTTACTTTGTAGTACACTAAGAAAATAAAAATAAAAGCACCAACATTGTAAATTTGGAGAGTTGGGAGAGGGGAGTATAAAGGCCTACAAAATTGAAAACACTTATGTTTTTAAATTATATATGATGAAAACAAATCATATTGTCCATTGAAAAAATAGAGTATTTGTAAGGTTCCCACTTCTGTAACTTAGTTAAAATAAGGAAGCTCATAATGGTGTGTGTCCATTTGCTTTGATATCTTATGGCAGAAGGTGACATTGCTGAATGTATCCATGGACAAGTGGTCCTGAATTGTACATCTCATGACCTGCAGGTACTCCACACTGCCTTCTCCCTGCTTGGGGCTTGTAACTTCTATCTGCAATTTGTCTGTGAATTACATATCTTAGCTAAAATTGAATCTTGCTTCTTTCACATACCCTGCAATGTGCCAGCATGACTTCCTGGAGCAGGCATGGGTCTTTGTCAGGATATCTAGATTATATTATCTTCCTTAACTCACTTCCCCATCCTTCCATTGCCCTATTTCAAATTATTTGAAGTTATTTCATTTTCTGATGGGTTTCTCACCTAGTCACATGTCAGTTGAAGTGGAATTGACTCCTGATTGCATTGAAAAGTTATATAAATATGTTTGAGCAAATTATATTTTTTGTGATCAAATTTCATTTTTTCATTTTAGGAATATTTAGCCTAATAAATTTTCATGGAAATTCATGAAACAGTAAAAGACTTAGATAATTAATTAGACCCAGATTTGGAACTGATTTGGAAATTGCCTATAGTTTTCTTTCTGTAGCTCATATAATGTCAGTCTAGTCAACATCAAATGTTGACTATAGTTTCATATTACTAAAGATGAATTAAATTCATTATATATAGATGGCTAACTATAACTTTGTAAAATATGGTTAGGTTAAGCTTAACCTTTATTATTAAGTACATACAATGTAACTTTTTCTTCTAACTATAATTTTATGCCATCATAAGAAACTGTCTGGAGTCTTTCCTATCTGAATGGTATTTAAACATTTATTTTTGAAACTGTCTTTCTTGAACTGTGTTTTGACTTTTTTGGTTGCTTCACAATTTTAAAGTTATCTCAGAGATAGTATCATTTTGTTAATATGTTCAAAATAAAATTGCTTATTCAATTTTCTGAAGTTTGGCAATAACAAGTTGATAGAGAGTATAAAATTCCTTAATATAGAAAACACTTGACTTTTAAAAGAGATATGTACTTATGTTACTTGTGTTGAATTATTGATAATTTTTGGAAAAGAAGCTTTCTAAATATTTCTAAATGAATTAAATATTTTTTGCATAAGTTCATTTTTCTGTATTGTTTTTAGTCATATATTAGGTAAAATAATTATGTGAAGTGAACATTTAAAATGTTGAGAATCTGATGTTCAGCCCCACCAATTAAGGACTATGGTCTACCTTGTGTTAATCTTGCAGCTGTAGGCAAAAGTCAGAGTGTTACAGAGAGCTAGCTTTGATAAGTTCATGGACTAGAATGAGCTCAAAGGAAAGAACTTCGCATGCTTGATCACAAAGCTGGGCCCACTAGGCTTAGCTCCAGAGGAGCAGGGGATAAACTGGGTATTGGTGTGTGGAGAGAAGAGGATGTCCTAGCGGCTTTCAGACAGCAGGATAATAACCATTAAAGGTTCTCCCCACATACATTTATCCTTTTTAGGCATATTTTTGTGGTTACTATTTGCTAAATTCTTGGGATATGTTGGTGAATAAAAAAGGTCTAGAACTCGCCGACTAGAGCTTATGGTCTACTGGAAGCATTGGATGAACAAACAGATCACAGATGCATGTACTAAATCATGATAAACTGAAGTGACCGCCACAAAGAGAGGGCAGAGCAGGATATCCGAGGACTCACCTGAGGAATATCCTCTCCGAAGAGGTGACTTCAGTCCAAAGCATGAGGGTTAAACTTATGAAGAGGGAGAGAGAGCTGTCCCGGCTGAGGGACAAGAGCCAGTGTGAAAGAGCTGGTGGTGGCAGAAGCAATGGCAGGCGGACTGGTAGACCATGAGGCTGGAGCATTGCAAGGCAGGAGCACTGCATGACACAGATGACGTTGGAGAGGGAGGTCAGAAGACTAGATGATGAACATCTAAATCCAAAAAATGAAAACAGAAAGATATCTTTTAAAGAAACAAATTTAATTATTATTTGAATCTGAAAACATTTTATGGCTAACTAGCTTGTATGCCATAATAAAATAAAAGGGGTCTGTTTAAATGTCTTCAAAAGTCAAATTTTAACACAAAGATATTTCAATGAAGAAAACGAGCCTTTCCCCCAAGTCTGCACCCTACAAGTGTACGGAAATGTCAGTGTCTATTTAAAGAATAATTTTCCAATAAAAGATTGCTTTACCATAAGAAGCATTAATGCAAGAGATTTCCTTTAATATTTCTACTTGTCACTTTCTGTAAGGCTTTAAGTTAAAAAAAAAAAATCTGGGACACCGAAAGCAGCAGAGATGTGAAGTGAATACACGCGTATGATACACACATGTGTGTTCCTTTCGGATCTATGGGAATAAGATGAGCCAACATATGAAATGAATTAAAATGCGTGTCACCTAGTGGATTCCAGGCAGAGGGCAGTGTTTAAGACCCAGCAGCATAGTATTTGTCTGGAGAGGAAATGTTGCTTTTTGACAGATGAGAGAAATCCCCTTCGTGCTGGCTGTGGGAAGAGAGAAGCGAAGTCAGTCACCTGGCGGTGAAGGCCAGTAAAACAGCAAAACGGGAGGGAATTTTCTCTCTCTCTCCCTTTCTCTCCCTCTTTCCTCTCTCCTCTGTAGGAGCCACCTCCTATTCTCCCAACTCTTTTAGCATAACCTTCAAGGGAGCATCTTCCCTTCAGACTTCTTCTTCTTCTTCTTTTTGTTTTTTAATCTTTTTTTTTTCTTTTTTTTTTCCCACGGAGAGAATACCTCTTAGCAGCAAGACATGTTTTTAGGTCTCTGCAGGACTTTGGGGATTTGGTTAGCTTGCTAGGGAGATCGATCATTGTGAATGCCTGGGACTCGGTGTGCTAAATTCGCTACCAGAGTAAGCCCGCGGAGGAAGGCTTTTATCAGACACTCTTCTCTTCAGTTTGAACACATTTGCTCGACATTTGCCGCATGATGCTGTCCAGGGAAGCAGCTTTTTTCCTTGGGATGCAGCAATTCGCTGGTTTCTAAGCTTATGGCAGAAGAAGGAATAATCTTCAACAGAGTGGCTCTTCTCTCCCGCTCGACCCGACTGAGCTGTGTGGCACCGCGGTACAGATCACCTGTCACTAAAGCGGTGAGGAAGTGAAACAAAGTGAATTCTAATTATTATTTATTTATTTTTATTATTTTGTAACCGGGTGGAGGCGGCGTGATCACGGAGAATGAGACTGAGAGAAGCTGCCAGGGGCTGGAGGAGGATAAAGCTGAGTTTAGGCTGGAAACTAAAAGACTAGATTGTGTTTGGGTACAACTTGCCCGGTTCCTCTCCACTTCCTTTAGTTTCGCTCCATGGACAGATCAACCCACCTGGACATTGAGGAGCTGAAGGTACGTGGTGCCCCCCCGGCCGGCATCGGTCCTTCTCTCGCGCTCGCTTGCTCGCTCGCTGTCCTCTCTGGGCACCGTCCCCTCCTTGCCTGAATAGTTGGCGGCCCCGAGGGGCGGCGAGCGGGCGTCTGGGGTGCAGAGTCCCCGGGCGCAGGCGCCCCTCCGAGGGCCGAGGCCATGGAGCGCGGCTTGCTGGAGCTCGGCGGGCACTCCCGGGCTGGGCTCCTCCGGCTAGCCTGCTCCTCCTGCCAAGTCAGCCTGTCCTCCTCGTCGGTTACAGCAGCACTTGGGGTGCAAGATCCGCGCCGCGGGCCCGTGAACCTCGCCCTGGGGCCGCGGCGGCGGCAGCTCGGTCCCTGCCCGCTGTGGCCCGGCTGCCCAGCGAAGTTGCCCGAGCTGCGCGGGCACTTTGCCTGCGCTCCCCCGGCCCCCGGCCCGCTTCTGCGCCCGCCCACACGGGGACAGCCTATTTCCGATCGCAGATTCGCGGCACAGGGCTCCGTTTTATTCCATCACTTAATGAGACCCCGTCTCCCACGACCCGCTGACGGGGTCTCTCACCCACAGTTGCATTGCCCCGGGCGCGAACTCGTGGTCACTGGGGGGGTGACGGCAGCAAGTGAAGGGACTCGAGAGGTTCCCCCGTTGGCCTGGCGACGCCAGCGAGGCGGACGTGCCTGCACGGAGCACCCCCTCGCGGGAACGGGTCTGGGAAGTGGGGAGGGGGGCGGGGAGGCTGGAGCCGGTCTGGGCTGGGGGGTGGGGGCGTGGGGGGCATCACTTAGGGAGGCTCGGGGTGTCTCTCCCCCGCCGCCTTCGGAGCGCTCCGTCCAGGTCCTGAGTGGAGCCCCTGCCCTCCCCCCGCCCCCGTAGCTCCGCTGGGTACCCCCGGCTGCACCCTCTCTCTCCGGGGTCCCGGGCTCGGCCGCGAGGGTCTGGCTGGCAGGAGCATCCATGCTGACAGTTTGTCCCTCTGTGTGATGGTACCGCTGCCTGCAATGCCCGGTTTAAAAAAAAAAATCAAACTGCAAAATAATTTAAATGTCCCGCTCACTGGAAATGAAAAAGCGGGAAAAGGGGCGATGCTGGGAGCATCCTTTATTTTTATTCTTCACCCTTCTTTACCCCTTGGCATTTTCTACACTCTACTGTATTGCTTCAAAGGGATATTTATGATTATTTTTGATTTTATTAGAGCGTCGATTCAGATGGACTCTTCGTTCAGGTCAGGATTTCAGTCACCCCTACTCACCCGGGGAACTTGCCGAGCAGAGATTTTCCCGGAAATGTCAGAGGGATGGATTTGCCCAGTAAGCTGAGCGGCTTGGAGAAATCCCCTGTAGAGGGCAAAAGTCTGTGTCTGCAGTTGGCTGTCTGCCCTGGCCATCGAGCATGCCCAGCCCAGGGAACCCTGATCCTCTGGAACGTGGAGCCCAAATCTCCTGGCGCTCTAATTGCATAGAAGGAGAAGGAAGAGGGGACAGAGAAGGGTGGCGGGGTGCGGAGTCGGCCCTGCCCCTGACATAGATGAAGGTGGGATGGAGGGAGGATGATCAGAAGAACTTAGACACCACTTCGTTTAAGCTCTGGGTTTGTTGTGAAGAGCGAAGTAGGGAGGAGGCATATTTACTGCTCCAGTTACAGTAGGGGAACAACAGGTTTCTGTGTTATGGCGAAGGTCACAGTCAGTAGACCTTGGCTAGGAATTGGAAAGCCCCCTTGCGGCCCTTTCCCAAGCATCCCTGTCCCCTGAGAGGAGGTGTGGGTTTTATTTGAGATGCAAAGGAGAGAGTAGGAACGGTTTTGGTGTGTATTTCATGCAAAGGCACTGTCTACAGATTATTGTTATTATTATTTGTTAAGTATAGGGTATGGCAGAGAGGAAAGCTCATTCTTAGGAGAAATAAAAGGAAAATGATTTGGGGTAATCATTTCCTCGATAATCTACTAGTTTCCTACTCCTTTATGCCCCAACGGGACCCTGGCACCACTTAGATTGTTGCTGGAATCAGCAAAACAGCAAACCCACGGGGGAAACTTTTGTCTCCTGTGTTAGAAGATCTCAGTTTACCCTGAAACTACTGCATAGTAACTCGCAGAATCTCACGCCCAAACTGTGCTAGACTCTGTGGAGAAGCAGCCAGGGGGAGAAACTGGAAGGGACTGGGCATGGGGGAGAGTATTTGGCAATGACGGACTGAGAAGAAATGAAGGATGCTAGAGGGAAGGATCTGTTGATGTTGCTGAAAAATTCTATCAGGGACAACAAGCCACTGATGAGTCAGAATTGGCAGGAGAGGAAAGGTAGTTAAGCCTTATCAGAAAGTGTTTGAGATCTTCCAGTTTCGGAAAGAAAGTTGTCAGGTTTAACTACATTTCTGGAACATGAAGGCTTTGAAACACTTACAGTCTGGAATATATACATTTTGTAGAGATGGGTGTACTAGCCATGGAGTAACTTTTCTGGATTTCTTAGCAGCAGAATCCATTGGCTTGGGTTTTCTAGACATTTCTCCATGAACTTATTTTCTGGTGGCTTCTTGCTGAAGAGAGCCTCATAGTTGTCAGTGGAGACAGGGGAGGCACTTTTTTAGATTATTTGTTTGTTGCCTATTTTTCCTACGATACGAAGATGCTTACATTAACACACTTATATTTTTTGCTTTGCTGGATGTTTGGATGTTACTTTTAAAAAAATATTCTGTTCTGTAAAAGTGTTGTTTTTTGCAAGTTTTTAAACTAAAAATAAGCTTCAATAGTGAAGTGCTAAGCCACTGCTGTCCTTATCATAAAACTAAACATAGTGTGCATATTAAATGATTTACTGGTAGAAAACTAAAATATAGTTATATGTATAAACTTGCTAATGAAGACAAGCGTATTTATCTTCTCTTCTCCACACAAGCTCCTGATGAAATAGATCAGTATTGAAAAGGGAGAGAGTTTTTACCCAAAGAATTTTGGTCTGTTCTTTTCCCTTTGATGTCTCTCAGTTTCTTTCTCCAAAAATGTATCAACTTATTCTGGATTTTGCCCTGGTGTTTATTTTAAAGAAGAAACAACATCAAACAACCCAAAATAAGGGTTATTGCTTTGGAAATGTGGGTATTGATGAATGTTGATACTAGAAAAGCACCCTCTATCCTGGAATACCTCTGAGTTATTGAATTCTTTTAGTAGTTGATATTTAAAATAATAACTTTATCTTTTATTTTAGCTGATAAAAATATATCTTTTAAACAACATATCTTATGCCCTGGAATAGGGAATGCTGCGAATTTTTAGAGTTGACACTTAACAACTTTATTTTTTGTAGCATTTATTTGTGAGATAGTAGGCTGGCTAAATGGTTATAGTTAAGTAATAGTCATGATTTTAGTGATTCTTTTACTGAGCTTTTGAAATATGACTTTTTCTTACTTGTATTAATTTGACAATCAAGAAATTATACTTTTAGATGCTAAGCATATATTTATAGATAATTATAATTTGCTTTGAGATAAAAAACAAAACAAAATTGTATAGTACAATTTTTGTAGTCTTGTTTGATTCCAGCTTTTATTTATTTATTTGTCAGAACTGTCTCTTTAACAAGATGACGGGCTAGAAGTTAAAATGAAATGTTTCTATTGCTTGCAGACCATAAACAGTATGCTTCTGTGATGTCTTCTTATCATTTTGAAAGGTGCAAAAATCATAAATTACATAGTTAATCCTCAGATGCATAAAACTTTTCAATAAATGAAATTGAACTTTTTTGAGTTAATTAAATGTAGTCCAGTCACTGTTGCTTAATTTTATGTCTTTAGTTTAAACAAAATTTCATCTATCAAGAATTTGAAACTTACCCTTGATAGGTGAGGTCCTGAATAATACAGTAAGGTCATTAAGAAAGTATTGTATAGGTAAGAAATGATAATCTAGCAAAAAAAATGCGCAGATCTTTAAACAAGTGGTTGATTCAAAACTGCTAAGGTTTTAAACCAAGTTTCATAGTACACTCATCTACAATTTCAATCAAACAAGAGAGCTGGTGCTTAGAAGAATTCTAAAAATGTTTTTCTTTGTTTCATCAGTAAGACACTCAGCCCAGAAAAGTCAGGCTTACTGCAGTGTAGGAGGCTTTGTGATGAGTGTAAGTAGGTGGTATTTTTTTTTGTTAGTCACTCCATAGTGAAAAATAGTATTTTCTAACAAATAACATATTTTTAGCAACCTGCCTTATATATTCACTTCTTGGCTTAGAACAAGGAAAACATATCTTTAAATACTGAATTATTTGACCCCTTTCATATTTAAAGGAAATATAACTTCTTAAGAATCCATGTAGGTCTAGTTCTAATTCTTTTTGATAACAGGAACGAGTCATGAAGATTTAGAAACAGTTAACCTTGATTTCTTTATATTCAGAATATGGGCTTGTTTCACTGAAGTTGAAATAAATTTCAAGTAATGGCAGTGAAACATTCTTGTTTTATACAGTTAAGAGTGATGAGGGAACAATTTTGATGAGTGGAAAGAGAATTTAGAAAAATATGTTTGAGGGAAGTTGTACAAATGACTATTTTAGAAATCTTTAGTGGTCTACTGTTGTCAATAGATATATATTCCAATTTCCGTCCTGACTAATACAGCTTTGCTGATCTCCAGACTTTACCAGTTGAAAATACATCATATTTTGAAGGTTTGGTAAAAAAGAATGTTTTAAGATTTATGGACTAAAATATCATAGCTATACAAGATGCTTAATGCTATAAGACAATAATAAATCAGCACATGTCTTTGGGGCATTCCTTTTATATATTTAGTGAGGTGTTTCTGATATGGTATTGGAATTCCAGCTAAAGTACAGTTTGGCAGAGCTTATAATGCTAAGTTACTAAGGAGAATGACCATGTACTTTTGTTCAAATCTCTTAGAAGTCTTTGAGAATGTACATTTAAATAGGTAACAGTATAAATGAATAAATGTTTAGGTGTCAAAATTACAGTTTATAAGTTTAATTATTGAGAATTGTGCTTCATTTGTGATACAATTCTAAATCCCTATGTGACTAGGAGTGAATTGCCTCGTTTTATATAAATGAAGATTTAAATTTAATTTAAAAACTAACATCTAAGTTTTTATTTTACTATTCTAAGTCTCTTCTTTTTCTTGGCAAATGTCTAGAAGCATGAGGGGTACACACATGAAAAACAAACAAACAAACCAGAATTATCTTCAGGAGGGTGGGCTTCTTCTAGTGTAGGCTTCCACCATTAGGTGAGTGTTCCAGGAACCCATTTGCATCAGTGTACCAGCTGGTGTTGTTGCGAGAAGCTGCATTCGGCTTCAGTGAAATTTTTTGGAGACTCTCAATACATTTACCCATTTCATGATGGGTGATTTACATGAATAATGTGCAACATGACAATGCACCTACCCAGATTACACTGAATGTTCAGCAGTTTTTGACCAAAACAACATGACCCCCATGTCCTAACCACCACTATTCAACAGATCTTGCCCTGAGCAACTTTTTTTTTCCAGTTGAAAAAAGTTCTCAAAGAGAAACGTTTCATTGATGTGGAAGAGGTAAACCAAATAAAAGACTAAAACACTAAAAGGCATCAAAATCCAGTTCAAAATCTGTTTTGAGCAGTGGAAAAAGCATCTTTATAGGTGCATTGCATCAAATGGAGAGTACTCTCATGATGACTGAAGTTTAAACATATAAAAGTAAATACACAATTTTTTATAAATAAATTCTGGGGTTTTTTGGGTCCCCCGCCTTGTATATCCTCAATAAAACTTTAACTAGAGACTTCTAGGCCAACCACAGAAGGAGCTAATTTAAGGATTACCATCACTCCAAGAGAATTGCGGAGACTCACATTCTAAAAATTAAAAATTGCACCAAGTGTCGTGAGAGTTTTCTTGATGCTCCTAAACGGTATTTTTGTAGCTTGACTCTGAGAAACATGGAAAGCCCTGATGCTATTTTAGACCCTTGATATCGTTCTGTTGGTATTAAATAGGTTATCTAGAGTGTTCGATGCCAAGTTGACATCAGAATCCTTGAAAAATAAAGGTTTTACTTGTATTTATCCAGGTAGAATGGCTATAATGGTCAAGGTGGTGTCAATTTGTGATAGAAGAGCACAAGTTTCAGCCTTAGATATTAATTAAAACAGTCTCCTCACCCCAAAATAAATTTCAACAGAAGTTTCAAGCTCCAAGTCAGAGCTCCTCCCACCCGCCCCCTCTGCAAAGTATTAAAGCTCTCACTTCAAATCTCGGAGCTTGTAACCTTTAAGTGGACTGATTTGTGCAGTGGAAGGGACACTGACCCGGTGGAAGAGGAATTTCGAAAACCTTGTTCAAACCCTGGCTTTGCTGTCACCCAGAGGTGGCATCTTGCAAGTGTCACAGTCCTTTGTCTCAGTTTCTCAGACAATGGTGGTGTCTGAGTTGCAGGGTGGGAATTGAATTTGAACGTGGGTTTTGTTAGAGTCATCTTTAGCCACCACAGCTGAAAAGTTTGTTCAAATACTATCTTCTAGACAAGCATTCATTCAAACAATATTTGATACCAATAAAAGTACAACTGCTCTGGTTGAAGCAAGGGAGGTTGGGGCCTCTCTCCAGTCTATTTCTTCTTGGCATCTGCAGTTGAGTCCAGAACACTGCCTAGAGCTCTGAGACTGAGGAGCAGGGCAAAACCTCAAGCTGGTCCCTGTCTCCCAGGTCTGAGAGTCTAGGGCTTTGAGTACCTTTCTGAGAACGACTTTTTTTGTGACCTTCTGGGGGGAAATTATTTTCAAATTGGTAAATAAAATTAAAATAGCTCTTTTCATTTCCCAAATATTGCCTTGTTTGAACACCATAATAGATTTGTTATTGTATTGTCATTTCATATGTACCAAAATGGAGAACCAGAAAATTCCAGTAAAATGCCTAGGATCACAAGGTTAATACAGAATGGAACAAAAACTCACATGTATGCCTCTATTTCCAAATTCTGTGCTCTTATATATAGGCCAGGACTCCAGGAAGTTCATAGAACTTCTGATGGTAGAAATTTCTCACTGAATTTCTCTAGTGTTCTTTTTTCGAAGAAAAGTGAAATTATTTCAGCTATAGGCACAGTATTTAGACTCGTCACAGGATAATCGTAGACACTCCTTTTTTTGTTTAAGATGCTAATTTCTAATAAGTTACTTTGTGGCAAATTACTGTTGGTTGATATTTGTAAATAAAAACTAAGGGGAGTGATAGATAAATTATGAATTTAGGTCACTGGATAACAGTTTTATAACCTTATGCCAATGTTTTAAAATAAACCCTATATATTTTGTCTAACTCCACTAGTCTTCCTTATTAGTCTGTTTCTTGAATCACTGCAAATAATTTTGATTTTATTAGGACCATAAATTGGATTTAACCTCTAACATGGGTTTGGCATTCCAGCTTGTTGTAAATTAGATATTAGTCTTGAAGTTTTGAGAAATAGATCTGAATGATTTTACTTACACTAAAATTATTAAGTGCTTAGCTTTTATGATATCTCTAAAATCTGGAAAAAATTAACAGATGACTTAATCTATAATAAAGTCAATGACAATTTTTGAGACTTAACAGAATTAAATGTAATTGTAACATAAACTTAGTATTGAATCTTGATGTGATGTTTTTCACATCACTTTTTCCCAATTTTATTTATACTGGGAATCATACATGAAGATATATAGATAACTCGGTATTATTTTGGAAAAACATTCCTTTTATATTCATGATGGAGTCAATATTGAGTGACACCTTTTTTGAAGAATGCTTTTCAAAAACTTTGCAAGTCTCAACATTTACGAGTCTAACTGGATGGTATGATTTATCTAATAACACAAATTCTTTCCCCACCAACTTTCATTTTCTTAATCTCTTTCCTTTCATCATCAGCACTTGATTGTAGCATTCTTATAAAGACCTTTCAAAGAAACACGGTTTTGGTCATTCCCTAGAGTGATTGCTTAAATGACATGGAGAAGAGACTATAAGCAAGTTGATTTGAGCTTTAGTTCCTGGTTTGTGGGTCTTGTTGATTTGAACTGTTAGTCCCTTGCACACACACACTGCTTTGTCAGTATCTCAGCTAGATTATTGGTGGCTGTAAGTCACGGACATTCTGGTTACTCCTAAAGAGTTAAAAATGCTAAATCTACGAAAGCCCAGAGCCTACTATATTCTTCTTTGCTGGAGACATGTAATGGTCAGTTACGAACCCATCCCTTATCATTATCTAACTTCCTTTCACATTAGTTTTTACACTGGTATCCTTTTCTTTTTCTTTCTTTTTCTTTTTCTTTTTTTTTAGAATGGCTAGAAAAATACATAGAAAAATCTCTATGTAAGATAAAAGAGACTTTGATTCTTTCTTGGGTAGAAACAAGCAATTCAGCTGCCATGAGCAAGAAAATTTTGTGAAATATGATATAATATATCAATGTCATGAATGGGAAAATACTGTTATCACTGCGATTCCACAAGTTTATATCTAGCTCAGAGCATTTGAGTGTTTTTAAAATCAGGAGAAGCTAACTAATTCAAGGGAAAAAATGGATTACCGAAGACATTGAATTATATTCTGGGTTTCTACTTTCTTCTCAACATGAGACTCATGAGAGAAAAATTCTATCTAGTCTAAGTACCAGAATTAGTTATGCTTCTAAGGAACTGGTTGGTATTTAATCATAGAAATCCTCTTCATCATAAAACTGATTGTATTTCTCCTTTGCCTTAGCTGCTAAAAAGCTTAAAGGCAGATTTGTGGCCTTTCGCAAATGTACTTGTGTCTTAACCTAATTCCTAGACTCAAAAATACATTCTCTTTACTGCTTTTAAATACTTTCATGAAGAATTAGTGGTTATAAATGGATATATATTTAAAGATTATTAAGATCTTTTGCAGAGACAATTATTTTCATAATGTTTCAGTGGACATGCCTCAGTATTTCTCTTTCGAATAGCTTACACCTCTATATGCATTTATTTTAATGTGTCAGGAGCTACAACATTTAGAAAATTGGAATTATTATGTGTACGAGCACTGTCCAGAAAAAATTCCAGTCATAAGTGCTTCTATTTTTCATATTACACAGCTGGATTCTTTCCGGACAGCCCTTGTATAGCCGTGTTGTGGGCATGACTTCCATTGCGTGTAATAGCTACATAACTTGTAAACCTGTTTGCCACAAAATGAAACCCACTACACTCCTAGAGTAAAAAAGTGCTATTTAATACTTACGTTATCAGAACCTTTACTTATTCTAAGATATTCTGTCTTAAATCATTATTATTAATACTTATTGTTCTCAAATTTGGCCTTTGTGGAGAATCATCACCTGCCTTTCTAAATCTTTGCATTTCTAATACCTATTACATTTTTCTGGTGTGGAGACATTATTTTAAGAGAAACTAAAATGAATGAGCTCATTATAATCTGCATTTTGTTTAACTTTTTTCAGATCCTGTTTGTAAAATCAATGTTTTGATCACTTGATTGCTCTGAGCAGCAGAAGCAGTTAGCTTTTAGATGATTTATTTCATCTCATCAAGTTTCTTGAAGTTCATGCTTGAGTCATGGTTCAAAGAATAAGCAGTTCCATGCTCAGTGTTGTTTCTTAATGATAAAGATTGTCATTATTAAAGCATTCCTGGGGGAAATTATAAGCATTTAGTAATTATGGATGTAAATATATAGCTGGATTAGATTAAATATATTTTGCTCGTACCACATGAAACTGAATCTCGTTCATTTCCTTCTGAGTCTCCAATTACTATACAAACCTTTCATATGTTGTTGCATATATGTGTGTGTGTGTGTGTGTGTGTGTGTGTATTTACTTATTTTTTAAAACAAGGATAGATCTTAATACATAATAAAAACATAAATGACTTTAAGTGTTTAAATGTTTAACATTTGCAACTAGTAATGTTTCTTGTTTGTTTCAGTGTTTCATATTTACACACCCCTGGAGTGAGTTTCAGAAACATTTGGAAAGATGTGATTCAAACATCCTAAAAATTTGATGTCATATGTGATAATAGTATCTCAAATGACTAAATAGTTAATGCTATATTTTAAGTTGATTTCACAGACTTGCAGAACTGTGAAATTATTTGTGAATATTTTCAGAGTGTAATTTTTTGTCATCTCTGTATCAGTTTCTGATGTTTAATAAGATGCACTACTCATTTTATTTTAAACACCATGTTCTTTTAAGTTGTGAAATGAAACTTTAGTAGTTTTGATTGCGCATTGCACTCAAAACCCCACAGATTGAAATCTCATTTTTTTCACTTTTTCTTTTATGATGAATGCTATTGGAGTACAAATGATTAAAAGTAACAAGAAGACACATCAACTAAAATTTGGGAAAATTCAAAGTAGTTTAAAGCATAATTGAAAAAAGAAGAATGACTCCAAGTAAACATAAAAATAAACAGAATAAATATTATGCTCTCATCTCGAAGGAACATTTGAGTTAACATGGTATTCTCTGCTTCTCTTTAATTAAAAAGAAATCCAGTGTCTAAATTTTACATGACAAGACCTATGATTCACTATGGTACATATGTTGTTTAGGGTCTCACCATTCACTTCAGCATCTAAGCTGGAACTCTTGAGATACTTTCTTATTTATCCCATTGACTCATCCTATTCCTCTGATCTGCAAACCCATTATACCACTTAGTCTAAGTTCTCCCCACCACATCTGTTATTAAAATCCTACATCGATTTTTTATTGTCTTTAATCTGAATTTTTGTCACATTTTCTCTGTCTCCTTTTATGATGTATGTGTGTATACCGCCATGAATTCTAATGTGATCCTGCAGTTGTGGCCCTAGGGTTAAAAGTGGGGTCGAATCACTGTGAAGGAATTTATACACTCTCTTTTTTATTCTTAGTAAGTCATTTCAGAGTAAATTGGTGAAGACTGGAAATGGATACCAAGACTGTGACTGATTCTGAATGGAGAGGTATTTGGAGATTTCTAGAATTGTTTAAAATTACCCTTGAAAATAAAGAAAAGATGGTTTCTGTGGAAGCTAGACCTGGTAATATTCATTGATTAACTATGACTAAAATGTTTAAATTGTCAAAAAGAAACCACAGATTATGTAGTGATAATAATGGTAAATTTTTTTTTCTGCCTTGATGAAATCTTTGCATTACACTGTCCCAGAACCATGAATTATGTTTGACAATTTCCTTAGCTCATTTTCTGTATTTTTGACAGTTTGATCAGATTTTTCATAGTCAAAAATATTATCTGCCTCTGGAAATTTGACAGCTCGGTTTCTGTAAGGTGGCCCAAGTACAGTATGCTAACAGACTGAGAAACCCAACTAGGCAGAGAGGCAGGAATCTTAATAAGATAGGCTAAGGTGTTTCTATTCTGAAATGCACATTATAGCTAATGAACTAGGTTTGTTAGTTACCTGTAAATCTCAGCTATTGGTTAGATGGCTTTATAATTATTTTATTTTGTTAGTCTTAGTCTTTCAGTAAGAGTTACTTCATCATCATAACTGTTTTTGCTATTCTATGGGGCTTATAATAAGGACTAAAATGAGTAAGGTAATGTACGTATGCATAGATCATAGTAGGAATGGGGGACGAAAATCTAACTGAGGATGGCTGGTGATAACATTGGACAGTGAGGGATCTCTTCAGAATATGCAATTTGCAAAAATGGGGGATTCTAGGGAGGAAGATCTGTTCATAGTTCTTCAAAGGGAGAGTCATCCTTGCTAAGGAACCAGCCAACTTGCTGACAATCTAACTGGTCTACTTTCTCCAGCCTATTTAGCAAGCAATCTATATTCCACACTTCCAGATTTCCCTTTTAGAATACAATAATAATTTTTGGTGCCTCACCTGCTTTAAAGTTTTTGTTGATTTCCTTTTGCTTATTTTGTAACCCATACTCTTCAGCTTGATATAACATGACATAGAGCTTCCTCATTTCCATACTATTTATGACCGCACTCTTACCTATCCTCCAATGCTCTTTCTCTCTTTCTATCATAATGTCACTGAATAACTCACTTCTCCTTTATCATGTCAGTTCCTTCCCTTTCTTTGTAATACCTCATATGCATATGTCTGGAATACATCTCTACTTCCTTGCTGAGAGAACTCTTACTTATTGAGTAGTACTTAGTCTCAGGAAGAGATGGTTGTTTCTTCCTTTGTGTTTCTACACACTTTGTACTTAATTAAATTGCATGTGATAGAGAAAATTATCTCTGTGATACCAATTCTTTGAGACTTTGTGACAATTGCTTAAGGGGCAATAAAAAGTTAGTAGTCATAAATATTCTGAGTTTGTTTGAAAATGATGTATATTTTTTTCACTTGTTAGAGACCAAGCCATATTAGATTAAGTTTATAATTATATTATCTTCCATATTCTTTTCATATTTTGTTTAAGCTATAAATTATGAAAGAAATATATTAAAATTTCATGTTGTGATAGTGTTCTTGCAGACCTCTTTACTTCTGCCTTATATGTTTGAAGTCTCAGATACATATATGTTTAGAATTGTATTTTCCTAGTGAATTGAGACCAGCATAATTACATAATTTCCTTTTTTATTTCTGATAATGATTTGTCTTAAATTTAATTTTTTCTAATTTTAACATATCTACACTAGCTTTAATATCACTTTAATATTACCCATCTTTATTTTGCTTAGTGTTTCTGATATGTATTTCTTTTATCCTTTTATTTTCAACCTCTTTGTATAGTTATGTTTTATGTTTATCTCTTGTGAACAGCACATAGCTAGATTTGAGAAATCCATTTGAATACTGTTTTGCCTTTTATTTACCAAATTTAGCTTATTTATATTTACTGTAATTTCTAGTACATTTGGATTTATTTCTATGACTTGACCTTATGATTTCTCTTCATCTTAGAAATCATTTTCCTGTTGTCTGAAGTACACATGGTGGTGACAAACTTGGTTTTGAAGGTATTTCTTGAAAATATCTTTGTTTTAACCCCATGTTTGAAATACTTTTTCTGGGTATACAACTCTAGATGAATAGGTATTTTTTCTTAGTATATTGTAGGTATTATTTTAGTATCTTCTTTCTTCCAGTGTTGTCAGTGAGAAATCAGATCTTAGTCCAAATGCCATTTTATAGACGTAGGGCAGCAGTTCTCAACCTGTGGGTCGCGACCCCTTTGGGGGTCAAACGACCCTTTCACAGGGGTCACCTAAGACCATCGGAAAACACATATCAGATATTTACATGACGATTCATAACAGTAGCAAAATTACAGTTATGAAGTAGCAACGAAAATAATTTTATGGGGGTCACCACAACGTGAGGAACTGTATTAAAAGGTTGCAGCATTAGGAAGGTTGAGAACCACTGAATTTCTTTTTTGTTTAGCTACTTTGGAGGCCTTTATGTGTTTAGTGTTCAGTTTAACTATGCTATGTCTATTTGTGATTTTCTTTTAACAATATTTGTCTAGCTTAGTATTTTATGTTTCCTGAATCTTTGTGAAAGAAGAAAAATTGACTTTTATTGATAGAGTTTATATAAGAACTACATACTATTTTTTATATGGCTATGTTCGGCTGAATAGTTCATTCCTTTTCTATCGCTGAATGGTATTTCATTTTATAGATGGTCTTTAATTTGCTTATTCATTCACTTGGTGAAAGAGATCTTGGTTGCAGCTTTTAATGATTGTAAGTAGAAGTATAATAAACCTTTGCATGCATGTGTTATTGTGGACATTAGTTTTTAAATTGTTGGAACTACCTAGGAGCACTACTTCTGGATCATATAGTAAGGCTATGTTTGGTTTTTAAGGTGCTGTGTCTTAGCAAAGGCAACACAGGGTGATTATGCTATATCTTTTATATATCATATATATATATATATATATATATATATATATATGTATATGTATATTATATACATATTCCGCACTGATTCTATTCTATCTGAGCTGTACAAAATATGAATATATAAGGATAAACATTGAGGATTGTAAATTGTGTTTTGTATTTTACATACCTAATGTTATCTACCACACTTTTGACACGTTAGATACTTTTTGCATTTTTGTTGGTATATATTTGATAATATTTTATGTTGACCAAAATTTCATATAGGAGGAAATGGGCTTTCTTTATCTGCTTTACTCTGTTGTTGTTACCTGGTCCCACACTGAATAAAAACACAAGTTAAGTGATGAAGTAAGTAGTACCCAATTCCTGTGACTAATAATTAACAGCATATTTCCAGGCTTTTAATTGGTTCATCACCACCCTGTGGCGATGGCATAAGATGTCATCTTTGAGTCAGGTGGAGAAATTCCCTCTTTGGAGTTCCAAGGCCAGCTTTTAACAGTGCACACCATAACATTATAGAAACCCTATTTTTGTAGCTGATATCTTGCAAACTTTTCATTATGCAGTTGATTTTGAGTTTTCTATGTAACACTTAGCCTAAAGAGAAATTTCTTTCCAGTTTTCATATCTTTGCTGTCTGGTTCCAGAAACTAGTGGCAGTAATCCTAGGTAAGGTCAATTTCAGATTAGTCCGAAGAGAACATTCTTAGGTACCATAAGGCATCATTAAACATCACCTCACAATATAGATGAAATAGAAACCAACTTATGTGGTATGATTTAAGGTTCTTGAATCTCCCAACTTCTTAGAAAAAAATATTTCCCAAGTTGTCTGAAGTTTTTATCATTTAAATCATTCCTTTGGATTAAGAGAGTCCTTCTCAAACTATAGCCACACACACACACACACACACACACACACACACACACACTCACGCACACACAAGTTTGTGTTGAAGCGTGATAAACCAAAGGTGTGGAATCCGTAAAGAGCATTGTGACTTCTTGGACCTTGACTAGTCAGCAACTTTGGATGTGCATACTCATGTGTAAACAAACAAACAAAATACACTTATAAATTTTTTTTTTTACCTCAAATGTAAAATGAAGGTACTAAAATAAAGAATTGCAAAAAATTCCCTCTAATTCTGTGATAGACAACTGTTGGTGAAAGTTAATGCGTTAAATCATTTGTGAATATTAATATCTTGGTGAAAACTTGTTTATCAGATTTGTTGGCCAAGAAAGTCCCCAAAGGGACATTTTTCATAGCATAGAATATTTTCTATGACAGAAAAGGAAGAAGTTCCTCCTAGTTATTTCCTATCAGATCATCATGTCTCATTTTATTTTTTTTGTATTGGTAGTTTCACATTCTAAAATAAGCTTTAGAAAAGATTTCTGTTTATTTTTCCCCTCTATAAAGTATAATCTCCACAAGGCAGTGATCTTGTTTGATCACTCTATTTCTAGTATTTAGATTGATGCCTGGTATATAGGAAATACTTGGAAATTGTATTAAATGAATGAAAGAATGAATAATTGAATGAATGAGAAAGTCGGTGTAGGGCAATCTGGTATGAGGTCCTGCATAACCAAAGAATAGAAAAGGACTTCCTGACTGCACTGTAGAAAAAGGAATGGGGAAAGTAAAAGGTGGAACGCTGGAAGTGGGGAAAGTGTTAGTTGGGGATTGTGACCTAATTTATATTAATCTATGCTTATCCTTGTGCCAGACCTGTATCATTATAAGAAAAAATTATAATAGGCTATCTGCCCTGCATTTTTGAGGATGGACCACACTGCCATTAAGTCTGGACTTCCAGCAATTTTGTTTTAATTTCTTCAGTCTGGATACTTAACTATAACTAATTCAGACATGGTGAGACATGTGACTCAAACTAGGTCACATAGGTTCTCTCTTCCTGATATATGGATGAAATAATGTTATTGTCAACCCTATTGAATTCAATATCAAGTTTAATAGCAAATAATTTTTATAAAGTCTCCTTTAAAGTTATCGTATAAAAATTCTTTGATAATATAACTACTTGGAACTAATTTTTGGAAAGCCCCCTTTTAGAATTCTTTTAGAATTGATTTCATAATATAAAACCCACTTGCACATATTTTCAAAAATATTACGACCTAATTGTAATACAAAGGAGAATTTCAATAAAAGGAAATAATAGGCAAGCCTTTTATGATGAGATTCTATATGTTTTGATATGCAAATACTAGGACACGGTGATGCAAAATTTACAACTGAAGATTGACAGAGATCTTAGGTATGGAACTCAAATTTCATGAATGGTGTTCTGGGTAGTGACATGATAATTTTTTGATATAGTGAGCATCTCTGGGAAACTCTGAACAAAATAATATACAGCATCTCTTTCCATTACATGAATGTTGCGTTCCTAGAGAATTCGTTTATTGTGCAAAATTCATTAACTTTTCTAAACAAGAAAGTGCAAAATAGACCTGGGTTTCATGCACAGTGGTGCCCCACTGTCCCACACACTGCTGGGTTTTTAGGGTCTCCCAAATCAGTGTGACAACAAAAAGTATCTTAACAAATTTATATTATTCATTCTAGGGGGGCAGCATTGTCCCAGTTGCAATTTATTGAATTAGCTGATGATAAAGTAGATTTACTTTTTAGTGTTGCTAGAATTTTAGGTGGTTGGAAAGTAAACTTTGAGTCTACCAAGTGCAGTGCACAGCTGTGGACCCCTGCTGTTGAAAAAGAATGAAGCCAAACAGAGATGAGAGAGACAGTTTCATTATTCCCCTGAAAATAAATTTTGCTTCTTACTCCTCTTTAACCTCCTTTCTCCTCATGCACACATGAACTTAGTTTGGTTTCTGTCATTTGCAATTAAAATAATCTGTCTTAATACTATACCTCTCTTCTCAAATCCAGAGGAACTTTGGGATTTTTTTTATATTGACTTCTACTTCCTAGAGCAAATAAAATTATTTCTGTGTACCATAGTTTATGCAGTTTTCTAAAAGCCTATGCCCTAATTGAGTCTAAATGGTCCAGAAACTGATGCTTAGGACCCAAATTCCCTCTGATTGTAACCAGAATTGGCTAGATTATGAGAGTTGGAGGCAAGGCGGGGTCCATTTCCAAGGCCTGTAGCTTGGATATTTCCACATTCTCTTTTAGGCCCAGTGAGCCACTGCTCTAGATAACTGATAATAAGTAAACATGCTTGCTACTATATCTATGATTCTCATACTTAATGGAATAAGACTAGATAGCACAAAGTTTGGAGTAGGACTTTATTTATATCAATATCAGTTTATTTAAAGAGAGCTACAAAAATGACTTTTCAAATACCGATTCCATATATATTAATTACCTCAAAAATTTCTGGTTTTAGTATACAGTTTAGACTAATATTGAGGAAATAGATTTTCCTCTATTATTTTAATTGCTGAGTATGTTAGTAGGCATTGATGTTTTCTATTTGTTCTTGAAATTAAGATCTGTATTTGTCAGTTATAAATTTATATTGCAATGTACACTTCAAAAGTATTGTTAAAATTTTATGTATGCTATTTATAAAGGTTATATTTAATAAAATAAATACCTTGTTTCTATGTTTTTATAGCTATCATTAAACTACTTTTACATTATAAAAATTTGTTTTATCCCCAACATCTAGAAAATGGTGTTGCATTAGTAGACACTTAATGAATATTTGTTGATTTAATTAAATTTTTAATGAAAGTTGTTTTCTAATACTGATTTCACTGCTGCTTTCTCCCCAAATTCATTATGAGACACAAGTGAGTATGTGATTAGGAATTATCTTTATGTTTAAGACAGATTTCTCCTTAGTTAAACCACCTGTTTCATTCAGTATTCATTTAAATAAGGTGGATAGTAGTCAGCATTCAGGTAACTATGTCATCGCCTCTGGTTTCTGAGACACTTGTACTATTGTGTATGAAGTTATTGGGATGTGAATAGTGTCACACTGCAT
This sequence comes from Lyroderma lyra, assembly GCA_004026885.1. Classification (NCBI taxonomy): domain Eukaryota; kingdom Metazoa; phylum Chordata; class Mammalia; order Chiroptera; family Megadermatidae; genus Lyroderma; species Lyroderma lyra. The sequence goes on along the minus strand of PVJL010000199.1, from coordinate 105,056 downwards.
CCTGAGGTAAAATTTCCATCATCTTCTGACAGTCATCAAAAGAAAAAACATTTCTTTCCCAAAAGACCATAGTACTGAATTTGAGATACTATCTTTACCCATGAGTAATAGGAAATAAATGGTAGTATATAAAGTTAGAACTTATAGTTGAAACTTTGCCTCCTGGTGTATTGGAGTTTATAAATGCTATTGACTCAGCAACATGTTTTGGCTCACTACAGACAAATCAAGATTATTAATTCGATTTTTCACAAATCACACACTTACATGCTTATATAAACTATATGAAAACAAAACTCTTTTGGAGAAATACATGAGAAAGTTAAGGAAAATAGTATTATGACAGTAACCCATACATATAATCTCCGAGAGCGTTAAGTCCATAGAATACTAAACTCTAAAAATGAATGATTTTAAATAATGATTAATAAATACATAAGTATATTATAATAGCCACCCACTTAGTCAAGTATCTTGTACCAAAGTGCTCAATACACAGTTATTGAACAGAGTTTAATTTGAGTATAAAAGATCTTTGTTTTCCTAATCATGGGAAACTGGAGCAAAATGAGTTGCAGCCTGATCACTGAAGGAGAAAACTAATGTAATCTAACAGCATCTAAAAAGCCAATTATACATCACATGCTCTCTCTTTGCTGTGCTTTGGAGGCCCATAGACAAGGATTCATTTCCAGCTCCATTGATGAGCTGTGTGAACTTGGCCAAGTTATTTAACTTTCCTAATAAATGTCAATTCCCTCAAATAGTAAAATGGTAACTAGTAGAAGTAAAATAGATTAATAATTGTACCTACTTCATATAGGTTGTGAGACTATAATGAGAAAGTCATATAGGTACAGCCACCAATGCTTGACACAGAGTTATCCATCCCTGTATCATTTATCATTTCATTATTATTGCTAATATGATATTCATGAGAGCTGGTGAGAATGAGTGATACGATTGGGGTGGGAAAAAAAATAAGTGTGTTCACCTGTGTAGGATAGCAGCTTTTCCCAGGGAAGAGGAGCTGATGAGTTGACCGTGTGAAACAGTACAGGCAGATGGCCACATAAAAGTCTATCCTCCGATGAGACTTAAAGGTTGGTCTTTGCATGGCTCTCTGGTAGAAGTAATGTAAGTGCTTGAGTTTAATAATACCAAAAGCCCTCCCAAGGTTCTTAATGCCTAAAGGCAGCTTTTAATTTTAAACACTGAGAAAAGTCAATCAGCCTCTACCTAAAAATATGCATTGGAATGTGTTTTGCATGCATTAAAACCTAATTTCACACCTCACCAAGTTTAACTACTTTTTTGCTCAACTAGTTACAGATTCAGGGTACTTTATTTATTTATAATAGAGCATTTAGGTTGTTTAAATTTACACAGATCTGCATTAAATAACTATTCTGCCTATTTGTACACATGCTTTCAGCAATGTTTCCTTGAGATATTTTAAAATATCAAGGCTCTTCATCAGAAACTTAAGAAGTTATTTACTGTAAATAAATTCTCTCTCAACTCACTGAGGAAAGCAAAGTCTAATAGAATGAAAAATTAAAATTTTTTATTGTTAAATTTATTGGGGTGATATGGGTTAGCAAAAATTACATAGGTTGCAGGTGTAAAATTCTACGGTGCGTCGTCTATTTGTTGCATTATGTGTTCATGACCCAGAGTTAGTTCTCTTTCCATCACCATGTATTTGACTCCCCCTTTCTCCTCTCCCAACCCCTGCCCTCCTTTCCTTCAAGTAACCAATAAACTATTGACTGTATCCATGAGTCTTTGTTTCTTCATTGCTTTCAGTTTTATATTTCACATATGAGTGAAGTCATATGGTTCTTGGTTTTTATCTGTCTGGCTTATTTCACTTAGCATGATGATCTCAAGGTCCATTCATTTTGTCACAGATGGCAGTATTTCATCTAAAGACTCCACCAGGAAACCATTAGAAATAATCAACGAATACAATAAAGTTGCAGGATACAAAAATCAGTGTACAAGAATCAATTGCATTTCTATATACAGACATCAAAACTTCAGAAAAAGAAATGAGAGAATCAATACCTTTTGTGATCTCAACCAAAAGAATAAAATAACTGGGAATTAACTTAACAAAGAATGTGATGGACTTATACATTGAAAAGTATAAGACACCATTAAAAGAAATTGAAGAGAACACAAAGAAATGGAAAGATATTCCCTGTTTATGGATCAGAAGAGTTAACATAGTTAAAAATGACCATATTACCCAAAGCAATATACAGATTTAATGCAATTCCCATCAAAATCCCACAAACATTCTTTCACAAAATAGGTAAAGAAACCATCAGCTTTGTATGGAACCACAAAAGACCTCGAATAGCCAAAGCAATCCTACATAGAAAGAATAAGGCTGGAGGTATCAGTCTCCCCAATTTCAGTCTATACTACAAAGTATCAACAATCAAGACAGCTTGGTATTGGCAGAAAAACAGACACACAGACCAATGGAACAGAATTGAAAACCCAGAAGTAAATCCACAAATATGTGGACAAATAATTTTTGATAAAGGAGTGAAAAATATACAACAGGGAAAAAAAGGCCTCTTCAGTAGATGGTGCTGGGAAAATTGGAAAACCATATACAAAAGAATGAGTCTGAGCTGTGAAGTGTCACCATATACAAAAATTAATTCAAAATAGATTAAAGACCTCCACATAAGACCCAAAACAATAAACAGTATAGGAGAAAACACTGGTACTAAACTTATAAACTCTGGGCGCTGGGAGGACTTTATGAACCTGACCTCAAAGGCAAGGAAAGTAAAAGCAAAAAATTTTTAAACTGTATTCATATTACATAATCAATGTTCTATATTTTATATAGAGTTTATTACATGTATGTTTGTGGAAGTAAAATTAAAATGACACTTTTATTTGTTCTGATGTCCAGACCACTTCAGTGGGCACAGCTCCTGTTTTGTAAGCCTTATTTGCTATCACTTCGGTTTGCTTGAAGACTTTATACAGGAGAATTTCATCTTTTACTTTGTATCAGTAGACAAGCTAGTTTGTGTAATATGACATTTAAAAAATGCTAAGTAGGAAAAAGTGAATGCCTGCAAATCAGGAAAAAAAAAGAAGAGAAGACATTGCTGGTGAAGTTCTTAATCCACCTTTTTCAATGTGAGATTTAGGGCAATGGGGGACAAAGAGGGAGGACAAAATGTTTTGAGTATTGCTCTGCCTGTGTTGTTGTGATTTGTCATCACTGAGAATCCAGCCTTCTGGTTAGGGAATTCAGATGGAAACTACCACTGAGATTTCCAAGAAGTTAGTTCTGTGAATTCAATTCTTAACCCTCCTCAGTGGGTTATTATATTTGCTTTTATTATAGTCACTTTTTTTGATCCTACCAATTTTGTACAATAATATACATTCATAAGCACAACAGGGTAACTGAAATGTAAAGAGAGATTCTATCTGTCTTCCCAAAAGATTATCTTCAGTATGAAGGTAGGATTCTTTATCCTTTAATTTTCCCCCCTGGCCAAAAATCTATCCACAACTTCTTATAGTCTGGGATACAAGGGAATAGTTCAAGAGTAGATGAATTTTATTCTCTCCCACTGCTAGCATTCTATCTGTTGGTAAATCTATTTCTACTATAGCTGCAACTGCTATAACCATATTTTAGTCTTTTACTTCTTTAAAATACCTGACATTTAGAAGACACAATTCTAGGAATCCAAAGTAAACTGGTGTTTTCTATATATTTTTTAATAGTGAGTCGATACAACAGTGATATCTGGTTATTTTTTTACAGTTTTCTGGAAATTCTGTATATTTATACAGAACTTGCATAGCATCTTGTGTCCAGCTACCTTTAGAAAAACTTGGGTATTAAATAAAATAGCACATAAAAACTTCCTTTTTGTCAAAACTGGAAAGGCTTTTGATTTCAAGGTTGTCCCCAGGGAATGGGAATGAAGTTACTGGTTTTGGGCAGATGTTAGTAGTGATGGATGTCAGAATAGATGGGGACACACATGGGATGTTCTGGACACTGCTGTGCTGGATTAACTCCCTTTTCCCTAAACTATGGGGCATATTAAAGGTGCACTACTGGTGAGGGAAGGCTCAAGCCACAGGCTAGCATGCCCTTCCGATATTCAAACAGTATAAGGGAGAGAAAGTGGCATTCTTGGGAACATTAACTGATATTTCTACTTTTGGATTAAAGTTTCTACTGCCTTATCACTATCTCAGTTTGCACATAGACCCCTGAAAGTATTTTTCTTTTTTGTTTTTGAAAAATATGTTTCATGGGTTTATTATTGATAAAAGCACATTTGGTCCTTTTAATGGGTGACTGTTTCTTACTATTCCAGAGCTCACCAAAACTGATCAGAGTTTGGCAGGGTCAGGCTGCTGCAGCAAATGGTTTAGTTCAGCTTGTCTTGGTGATGAAGCTTTGTAATTTGGAACAAGAAAGCTTATATTTGCTGCTCCTATTGTGCTAAAAAAGACCCATAGCAGCCTTCATGATAGTCTCACATCCGATTGGCCCTAATCACCCCGAATAAACATTAAATGGCTAAATGCAACTGTAAACACCTATAGGCATTGCTAGATAGATAGCTGTGGGTGGATGTGTGCTCTAGACAGAAATCTGAAATCAAGACTTTCCCTGCAGCAAGTATAACAGTGCCTATAAAAATAACGAGTTCAGCAAGATTTCAATTGTTTGTGCTATATTCAGATAATGGAATTTTCCTGAAACTTTAAATAAGTTTCTTCTTGTGGATACCACAAATATGGTAAATTTCAGGAAGAGTATTTTATATGCAGTCTACATAGAACTACTTTTATAAAGTAGAAAGATTTATACAAATGCAAAGTATTCATATATTAATATCTTGAAGAGCAAGGATTATCTTAATTATAATTCTGATATATCTAGTTTAATGCCACAAAATACTACAGTCTACTTTAGTTAAGTAAGAGACTTACAAAGTAATTTCTCAGTATTTTATATATTCAGCAATCTACATCATCATTATTTATACATGGAAAGAGGGGGTTGTTTCAAGATTAAATGTTAAAAGATGCAAACTAACATGCTCATTTAATTAAGGAAGCATGCAAATGAGCCTGTGGGAAGAATATCAGCCTTAGCATTGTGTTGTATATACCTTATCCTCCACTAGTTTTCATCATAGTCTCATTATCTGAAACTTCTCATTTCTTTCTAATTATAAGAACACCTGCTCTTCATTTCTTATTGAGTTTGCTGTTTTCGTTTGCTCTTAGTAACATCTCTAAAGACCAATTGCCAGATTAGATCCTTAAAATTGCTCCTTCAGCATTCTAGATAGGCAATTATCTTGGAAAGGGGAAGTCAAGTCAGCAGGTTCAAAATGTGTATCTGAAGTTTCTTAAATATGACCTCTATAAGGCACGTATCTCTTTTAGGAAGATATATTATAATGTGAGCTCCCCATTATTCAGGGAACTGGCCTAATATTACACGGGAAGATGTGCACGTCTACCATGACAAACGTTCTGACAAACCCAAGAAGCAATTAGAAACTGTGCTGAGGTTTTGGATTTGAAACCTAATTTGGATTAGCTTTTATAGTATACTGGGTATTACATAAGTGATTATACTCACAGACACATCAAACTTGAATGAGTTGAAGTTAAAACGATCAAATAAACCTCAATGAGGGTAAACTTTCAAAACATTAAATAAAAGAAGCAGCTTTTTGATATCCCAATAAATGTTTTAATTAATAAATATCTTTGCTAAAATATGTGCTTTTTAGACTATCATTTTGCATATTCCTCTATGGTAAAATGGAAAATAATAAAATTTTCTGTTTATTTACATTGACTATATTTTATAATTCCGAAAAAGAAAAAAGTAATAATTTTATATAATACAATTTTATATTATATTAAATGTTTTTTAATGTCACTTTTGGCACCTAACTTTTCATTATATATAAAAATTGACTTTCTTTCAAATGACTGAGCACCCATTAGCATTTTCTTATATTAGATTAAAAACTATCAAAGGCTAATGTGAATATGCAAAAGCTTCTATTAGTCAATGGAATTAAACAGGGATACATTTTAAAACAAGATAGTGTAACTTATGCAAATTAAAAACTATCTGTATTTTTAAAGGTCACAGAGTACAGCTGAACAACAACACATGTGTAATTTCATGTTGTTAATAACTATTCATAGCTGCCTAATTAGGATTGTTCTTTTTATTTTCCAGAGAAATTTCATCCCTTGGGAAAGAGAGAATGCATTTTCCTTTTTGACTTAAGAAGTATTTCAATAATTACAAATTGCAAGTTTGCCATTTTCTGAAGACAAATATAAATGACATCATTGTTTTTTGTCGATCAGGAAGTTGATGGGGATTCATGTCAACCAGCTTCTTTTCCTTTTTGCTGTAGGAATTCTCTGAAAATTACTTAAAAAATGCAGAGATATTTCTATATTTAATTTAAATTATAAATCTAGTAGGAATAGGGCCTTTACGATTTATAACTTTTTACATCTAGGTTGACACTGCATAGGAAATGGAAAAGTATCAGAAAGAGAGAATTCTAACTAATATTTAACATAATTATTATGAGTACAAATTTTCCTTAAATTTTATATGAGCTTATCTTCAATTAAAATGGAATTATTTAAAAACACATTTAGTATAAATTATGCTTTCCTGATAGAATCTATTTCTAACTTCTCCGTTACTCCTCAGTGGTGGAAAAAGAGATAGTGAATGCTTTTGGGCATTTATATTATTAATTTTACTGAATTTCATTCATTAGAATTTTAATTTTTATACGTTGAGTATAAATATCAAGAAGCAAATATCTAAACTGAGTTTCAGTGCTTCTTCATTCCAACAGATCAGTGATTGGTTATAATCTATTGCCACTAGAGAGGGAAGCTGAATGCCATCTATTTTTTTAGGTAGTGATGTTGAATTTTAGCAGATTAAAATATTTCCTCCATTAGAGCCCTTGGTGGTTCATTAGTCCCCTGAGGAAATCTAAAATCACCACTTTTAACATCTTAGTAGATTTACCAGCTAAAACTCTGCATCATCTCTAAGAAATTTGTGTCTATTGCCTAAGATATTGAGACATCTTTGTTCTCTTAGTTCTAGGCCCATGGGTTCTTCTTAGGGGAAATCTATGTATTGAAATGCATTAACAAATAATATATTTTTGAGCTTTGGCCAAGGCTCTCAATCAGTCCACATGGTGTGCTGAAATGGTGAGAAGCCGGAAATCAGACCTAAGAAGAGGGAACATCAGTGAAATTTCTTCCCAAATGAAATAAAAATGTCCACCATAACCAATAGCCACATGATCTTAAAGCATTCTGTAAGGCTCCTTGAAAGAGCTGGCATAAGAATCCTGAGCTTAATTTTTGGGATCCTTTCATGTTAACCTAATTACAAAATAAAAATGATTAAGTAGTGTTAATCCACTAAGATATCACTTCAGAAGGATTTTCCTTATGTGCAGTTTCATACAATATGCTTCTCTTCTTAAAGTAAGTTAGCTAGTGTTGATGTCAGTATAGAGTAGCTAAATCATTATAAGAATGACTCTAATTAAGAAAGACGAATCTTAAGAGATTTAAGAAGCCCCTTGAGAACAGGAAACCTAGAACTAATCTTAAACATATTGTTATTGAGCTGCCCATAAAGTCATTTCTTAATACCCAATAATCAGCATGGAAAAAACTTTAAAGCTTTTTTGCATCTCTTCTATGCATGTAAATGTGACTATTATGAGCAACCCAACCAATATACGTACTCAAAGCCCCATTTGATAACATTTCTATTTGTTTGTTCATCAGTCCACCTTTTGTTTAGTATTCAAGTTAGAGCTTGAATACTGAATCACTAGAAACCTTATCCTCAAAGTAGAATCTAATCAAAGATATTTCCATTAAAAGATAATCATCCTAGTTATACACAGAAATGGAATTTGAATGCTTGTATATTCTATCATTCTTTGTAATCATTCTGTTTTGTGATGTCTCAGGTGATGGTAACAGTTTACAAACTATGGGGGGAAAAAAGCACCTCAAATTCCCCAATGGTTTACTTGACAAATATATATTGTATGTATGTATGTGTGTGTATATATATATATATATATATATATATATATATATATATCCCCAGGCTGTTTTCATACATATTTTTCAATTGCTAATTTTTTATAGGAATGTGACATGAAGGAGAAAAGTTGCCAATATTTAGATCTTCTTTAATATAATATTAATTATGAATATTATTATTATTACTATTATTGTATTTATAAGAAATCTCATCTTAAAGAACTATTTGCCTCTACACAAGGAGACATATAAATAGGGAGTAGCTAGAGGGATCTGTGGAATTAAAGGATGTTGTATTAGTTTCCAAATAAATGCAAACTTAATGCTTTAAAACACAACTTTATTCTCTTATAAATTTCAAGGCCAGTAGTCTGAAATGAGTCTTACCACGTTAAGATAAAGGTGTCAGCTGGGCTGGTTATTGCTGGAGGCTCTGGGAGAGAATCCATTTCCAGGCCTTTTCTTGCTTCAAGAAGCCTCCAGCATTCATTGGCTTATTACCCCTTCCTACACACGCATCACCTTCTTCTTCTGTCATCAAACCCCTCCCTGCCTTCCTCTTTTGATTAAATTTAGGGCCCATCCAGATAATTAATGATACATGCGAAGTCACATGAGTTAAGATTCACAGGGTCCAGGGATTAGGGCCAGGCTATCTTTGGAGGCTATTATTTCAGCCTACTACAGATGTTTTTACTTTTTGTCTTTTAAAAAGGGAGAACTTGAATGTGTGTGTGTGTGTGTGTGTGTGTGTGTGTGTGCACATGCGCTGATGAAAAAGAGCCTGTAGGGAGAAAAAGTTGAAGATATGAGAAAACCTGGAAATAATCAACTGAGACAGTCTCTTCAGGATACAGAAGAGGGTCAGATCTAGAAAAAAAGTAGCGATTTTCATTACAGGAGAGATTATATCATTTCCAGTGATCAGGAAGGAAACATGAGGTGCAGCTGAATTTGTAGTAGGTGTGGTGGCAGGAAACAGATGGATTCCTACCTGAGTATTTCTCTTTTGGCTGTTAGGTTGGAGACAGGTCTTTTGCTGGGAATGGAGGTGTGGTAGTGGGATAGGAGGTTCGATGGAGGTTACAGATGATGAGAAATAGCTCTATGGATAATGGGAAAAAAATTAAATTTGGGAAACACAGAAGGTATATTGGTCAGGAGAGAAGCCCTCTTAAAGATGGTGAATTAATCCATAGATCTGAAGTTTTTTTCTAAAAATAATGAGAAGCATATATGTTGTGCAAGATATGGACAGTTAGACTGATGATCCAAGATTTCTAGGGAGAGGCAATGGACAACTGGGGTTATAAGGAACTTGAAAATTTTGAAATGATAGATACTAAATTCTAAGCTGGTTGGGGAAAAAGTAAAGAAAGTTTGGTTGGAGAAACTGAATGAGAGATCTAGAGATAGGAGATTGTTGTCAGAGAGTAGGAAGCTTAAGTTTAGGTTTTAAGAGCTGGAGGAGCTCCAGCTGAGTATGGATGTAGGAGTGCATGTCTGAAGAGCACTGGTGATAAACTATACTAGAGAAAAGGAATAGAAGGAGATGAGAGAGTATGGGGTTATTCATTCTTTGCATAGGAATTTAAATCAATTAGGAAGATGGAAGGAGGCTGACAGGATGTCCTGTTTTAAATGGAACAGAAAACAATAGTACTGTCCTGTTTCAAATGATACATATAATCAGCCTACTGACACCTTGAACTTAGTACAGTGAGTCTAGGCTGACCATATGTACCATTTGAAATGAGACCGTACCGTTGTTTCCTGTCTTATTTAAAACAGGATGTCTTGTCAGCCAATCTTGAAGATGGCAATTGAAAATGAGTGATTACCAAATTGGTTGTTGGCGAAGTAATTCTTTACTTAAAAACCAAAACCAGGTTGCAATGAAAGCAAAAAGGCAAAGGGTAGGTTTGACTAACAAATTGTAAATATAAGGAAGTTTTTAATGAAGTAAAGTAATAACAGACATAGTAGAAAAGTTTGGGAAGGAAGATTACTATAGGAAATTGGATTATAGAAGAGGAATCATGGAGAATTCTTATGGGACTATATATTGGGAGAAGAGCGATCCAAGAATGACTTCATACCATGCAATGAGTGTAAGCTATAGTGCTTTTGGCTGAAAATAACAGTAAATCCCACCTAGTGGTGGCTATAACACTGACTATTTACCATCCCACATAAAAGACATCCAGTTTGTTCAGTTTCAGGCTTAATTCAGAAGGTCAATAATAATAGGTTTCAAATTCTTTCCATCTTCCTGCACAGAGATCCTTTCTATTTTGGCCATTTTTTCAGGCTTTTCCCTTAGGATCATAAAATAAAATATAACAAGTGTTTTTAAAACACACAACCTAGTTGGAAAGTAAGAAATGCTCTCCCTTTTTTTCTTTAAAGGTGAGCAAGCCCTCCTAGAAAATCTACCTCTGTCATCTCCTAAAATATAATTGACCAAAATTACATGATATGTCCATGACTAAACTCATCATTTAAAAGATAAGAGAGACCACCATGATTAGCTTAGAACAGTATTTACTCATACCTGCTGGGGCCTGGGAGAGAGCTAATTTCCTCTGAAGAAGGAAGAAGAATGATTTTTTTTTTTAGGCAACAAATGGTGATGGCCACGTTTAAGAAAAGCTTGAAGCATGTGAGTTTGCATCATATCTTTGTCTGTCCATAACTGCATGGCCTTGATTGATTTACAGTCTCCTCCCCCATAGAATTGTGATTAAACTTAAGCAAAGTTCCTAGCCCACAAAAAGTACTAAACATTAACTGCTGCTTTTTATTTTCAATTTTTTTTATGCTTGGAATAGGTATTTTAGGACAAGCTAAATGTCACCACTTTTACTTTTATGCTGACCTTTAATTTTTCTGTCTCAATAAAAAGAAATGAAAAAAAAGAAATTATGGGAATAAAAAATAAAAATGGACTATAGGTCTCTCCAATTAAAGAGGCCTTAATTTTTAACATTCCTTTCAAATAGTCTCAGAAGTCTCTTCGAGGAGAATTCGCTTCTAACTGCAATCTGTACGAAAGTCAAAGAGCTACAAGAGGCTTTGTGACATAAAAATTTAATTTTCCCTGCAAATCTAGCTAAGTACATAAAATAATGTAACACAAATTGATCATAGAAATATACACTTTTGTTTCTAAAAGGTGCTTTAGAAGTCATTTAACCTAACCCATTCATTTTAAGATGGAGAAACTAAACATATTTATGATGCACTCAAGGTCATGAGGAAAGGTTGGAACTTCAAGTAGTTTCTTAGAAGTGCAAGTCCAGGACTCCTTTTCTCTCTACCACACTGCTCTGAAGGCCTCATTTTTTGCCATTAAAAATGCAGTGCTTTATTTTAAAAGTTGCATCTCTTGAGGCAGTATTAAGAACAATTCTCTCACTGTCATTTTCTTTGTATATATTATATTATATTTATTATATTAATCATGCAAATTATATATGCTATGCATTATTTCTATATATCATATATATTTGTATAAGGTAAGGATTATTAGTATCTTACATTTGCAATGAGTCGATTGAGGCATAAGAGGTCAAAGTAACTTGCTCAAAGCCCCATAAACCTTTGACTTTTCTGTGTGGCCTTGAGCAAGCGACTTGACCTCAAATGCTTCAATTGACTCTTTTCAAATGTAAGTTACTAATAATCCCTACCTTATAGAATTCTTGAGAGCTTTCAATGAGGTAACTATTACTAAAAATGCATCCTCTTTCAGATATACTATGGAATAAATTGGACTTTATAGATTACTATGTAAACAGAATCACTATATTCCATATTATCTTTGGAGAAATAATCTGTGAAAAATGCATTCTAAGTTCCTGATTACTGATTTGTAAACTAATTTCTGGAAAATTATCTATGAGGTGAGAATTGCTAGTAATTAAATGTAAACAAACTTCAAAACAGAGTGCTTTAATAATTACAAACAAATTATTTGGATGGGTTAGTTAGAAATTCTGTCTTAAATTATACCTGTCACTGGTAGTAATTGATTTTTTTGTTATAATGTACCATGCCTCATAATGAAAATAATCGATGACTTCACTGCCTTGGATCTGCTGAACTCCTCCCCACGCCTTTTCTTGCATAATGATGACTTCCTCTGACCTCCTTCCATGTCCTTCCATGTCCATGAACTTCTTTTGACCTCTAACAGTTATATTTCACTGTATCTATCTTCCAATGTGGTTTTGTTTGCTGTTTTATAACTCTTCTTTAAACAACAAAAGTAAACAATACAGTAGACTCTCAGTTGACCAGCACCCATTGGGATTGGTAGATGCTAGATAAATGTAGTTTCTGGTTGCTTGAGAGTTACTATTAAAAATAGGCCTAACTAATACTATACCCCATACCATACCATACCAGAAACTCTGTATTGTCTTGGTATTAATATTGAAATATAGTAATTAATAGTAAATTAAGACAAGTAAAGACAAACTCAACTTAATGTAATATAGTTTTATTATAAAAACAACTTGGTGAATGCAAGGTGCAATTTTACTTCAATGCCAGTCAATAATCTTTTCAACTTAATGAACTTCACTAACATATATATTTTGTAACTTCAAGTCACTTAGTAAAAAGCACATACATACACACTTAAAAATGTGACAATAGAGGTAGACAGTTTACTGGGTAGACATTGCATCAGATCATCAAGATGTAATGAGGTAGTTGGGGCAGGATCAGGAGAATTGGATGTAGATGGCTTGGGATCTACATCAGTACATAACACTGTCCTGGCAAACTTGCGTGCAGCTTTCTTGAAAAACATGAATGAATATCAGCTTGTTTTGAGGCCCTATGCCTCTCACACAAAGTTAGGTTTTGCATGATGTCCAGCTGCATAACATGCTGAGATTTTATTTTAGTTTTTATTTAAAGTATTATTTCTTCAATTTTTTTGCCAGTTGCTTGAGAATGCCAGTGTCTTGAATTCTAGTTAATGAAGAGTTTACTGTATTTGGTAGACATATAAAACTATTAAATAGACATTTAAAAATTTAACTTAAAGGTTCCTAGGATTTTTAGGGCATCTGAAAGCACAACAGGCAACCAAAGGAAGTGGAAGGCTTTCATCAGCCTATAAAGATTGTAGAGTTTGGAGAAAGTTACCTAAACTTGTCAAACAACTAAATATAAATTATCTCTTAGAACAGATGTGTTTGCGCCACTAAACTTTCTTTCAAACTTATGCAGAATTTTTTAGGATCTCTTCCACTTTCTATTGTCCCTCTTTGTTGACACATGTTCTTGTTTTTCTTATGGTAAGCCCTTCCTGTATCTAATTGTTCTTTCTAGCTACTCCCTTTTTCCTTCTTTTTCCTTCCATACTTCCCACTTGAATGATGGAGGAAGTCTCCTCTATTTCTTCAACAGCAGTTTTCCCCCCCCAAACTTCTTGTATTTGCTGTTGTTACCTGCTTTCTTTAGGCTTCCTAATCTCCCGAGTGATAAGTACAGTGACTTCTTCTGGGTCCTAAATCTCCTTGTTCCTTGGGAACCCCTGAGGTCTCTGTTTTCCCCGCCCCTCTGCCGGATCGCTCCTCTTGCTTCTGAGGTCTCTGATCATTCTCCTGTCTCGTTCTGTCATTCCTCTCTAGTCTCCTGTCTCTTAAACGTGGATTCTTTATCATTTTCAAGTCTAACCTAATCTTTCAACATGCTCTCTTTTTTGGCATCCCTCATTTATTCTTAGGACTCAAACTTTCATCCAGGAAAATGATTCCCACTAAATGTCTAGCCCTCCCTTCTCTCAAAGGTGTATTTTCCAATCATTTGCCAAGCGTTTCTGCTTGATGAGTTGGCTGTCATCTCAAAGTTAGCATGTCTGGAATGAAACAACTTTTCCTCTTATAAGACTCCTTAGTCTTTTGATTCTCCTGTATATTTTAGTGACTCCAAAATTCTCACTTTCTAAAGACTTGAAACCTAACACCTGTCCTTTGCTCTGGCTGCCTCACAAGCTCCATATCCCTTCAGTCTTGGAGTTTGTGTGAATTATTTCTTGACAATGAACTTTGCATTGAATACTTTTCTTTTTCCTACAAGCTATCCTACTGTACGTCCTTATTGTAGTATTGAAGTAATCTTTCAGTTCATATCTTCCATCTCATCTTTCACTCTAATTCCTATTCTTTCTGCACTGTAATGGCAAATTCATCTTTCTGAATTACCACTCTGATTATGCTCTCATAAACAAAATTTTAGATTATATTGAAAAGAAAATCTCTTTAGTTACTCATTAAAGACTCTTCCCAATGTAAAAGCAACATCTTTTCCTAGTCTCATCTTTCTTCTCGAAAGAACCCTCTGCTCCAGCAAATTGAATCAGTCACCACTTTCACAAAATGCTGATGCTCCCGTTGGCACCCTTCCCAGAAGGCCCTTTGCACTGCTCACAATCAACTCAGCCTTTACAGTGGAGCTCAGGTCTCACCTCTTCTGCAAGGTCTTCCCTGACCACTCTGGTACAAAGCAATCTTTGCTTCCATCAACTTTGATAGCATTTATTAACTTAACCAATTCCTCTTGTAGAGTTGTGCTCTGACAGAACAACTTATTTTACTATTATCTTAAACTGTTTTTAGAAATCTATTTTCAAAAACTGAATCTATTTTAAGTTTTACTGTAGGTGTGCTTATGTCTATTCACTTAATTAGAATAAAATATCTTAAAGACCAGGGCCATGTTCATTCATGCAACTTTTACTGTTTTCTGTGAAATTATCAGAGATATGGAACTGAATCAAACGTGATCCTACCTATAAATAGTGCCTCTCTGATGTGACATACTTGTAGATAAATGAATAATTGCTAAAGCTTGTTTTAAATATTATAATACAAATATGGGTGGGATCTAATTAGTACAAAAAGGATAGATGACCAATATTATGAGGAGTGATTAGGAAAGGTCACTATGATAGGTAAGTCTAGAAAGGCATTATAGAGGGTAGAACTTAATATGAATCCTTCTTTTATATTATGTCCCATGCTTATAAAGTGCTGTGAGCATTCCAAAGAAGAGGAACACCTCAGATGAGTGAGCAAATAGATCACAAAAGGATAACCCTGAATATGTACATTTTCCAGTAAGATAGAATATATAAAAATTCAAGTCATTTTTAAGAATAAAGGAAGCTGTCCAGTTTGACTGAAGCATAGGTGTTTTATTGATGGAGACAAAAATTACAATAAAAACAATATAATTATAGATAATGTGGATTTAATTCGTGTTAGTTTTCTATCTAAAAATAGCTTTTATTCATGCATTTTCTTCTATAAACTGTTAAAATAAAATGCTTATATATATTATTTGAATTTTATGTTGAAGAAAACATTATTTGACTTTGGCTTTCTAGAATGCATCAATTAAACACTCTTTTTGGTGGCTTCAACTCCATATAATTATTGTGAAACAATTGTAAGGTGACCAATTGTCTTTTTATTATTTTAGATATAAAAAGTTCTCACCAACAGTTTTCAGGAAACTGAAGAAAGCAGGATGATAAGAAGTAGTGTTGTTCAAAGGCTGCAGTAAATAACTACTATAATTAGTCATGATTTTAAAAATTTCATAATTCTCATCACGCAAATTTCTATTTTCCCATTGATAATAAATCTGAAGACAAAGCAACAAGAAAATTTAAAATGTTTTTATTGTTAGTTACTTAAATGTAGTTTAAAAGGGAACTTATTAAATAAGGCAACCTTTAGTTTTATAGCAAAAGCTATGTAACACATAGAGTAAATAAATCAATCTTAATTCTATTTGTGTTATACATAAATAAACTACAAAGTTATTCTACTTATTTTAAAACCATTGTTATTTCTTGGATGAGAAATGGAAAAGGAAATTATTGATCCTTAAATGAAAAAGAAAATGGTTGATCCTGAAGTATTATCTGCGATATTTCAGCTAAATCACATATATGTGCACATTTTAAATGACTTTCCTGATGGTAGGGCTTACAAGGTCTTGGCATTTCATTTATTGTTCCTTTTATTTAAATCAATTTTATTCACTGGCTACAATAAGTACATGACATATACAAATACTACATTTGTCTATTCAAAGAAATCAAAACCAAAACCAATTTAGATTTTAAGTAGCCTGTGGCATTTGCATGAAGAATCAATGTGCTTCTTGCTATACAGTTAAATCCACAGTCGAGACCGTGTTTTACATGAGTCCTGTGCATTCCATTTGATCCAAGCCTGATAAAAATGCACATCATGACACTGCAGTTCTATCAAGGGGTTTGTACACTCAAGCTTGACATTGGTATAATTGAGAAGCCAAATAAAAGTCCTGTCACCACAAATTTTGTTATCCCCTGCAACAATAGGGATAAAAGGAAAAAGAATGTTCAGGAACTTTCAGAATATGCATTTATGTTTGAATTTTGATGAAAACACTTAAAAGAAGCAAATATTGTTTTCGGGAGTGGAATGGAATGCAGACTTTCAGAAAGGAGACAGAGGCAGTGTGTAACAGGCACAGGAGGGGCTCTAGGGTCCAATGGCCGTGAGTTTGTGTTTCACTCTAGCTTTTCACTAGTTCTCTGACTCTGCCCAGGTTCTTTTTAATTTTTCTTATCTCTAAATGATATTGATAGTTCCCACAATTTAGGAATGTATGTAACATTTCTGGCTATAGAAAGTACTTAAGACATATTCCTAGCAGAGATGTTATTGTTTAGACAAATATTACTGGTGGTTAAATATTATAGTTGGAATCCTCCTTTGTTTTGAAATTTTGACCCAGGATCTTGAGCTGTGAAATTGTTATCCAGTTCATTACATGGTATTTTTAATATTAGAATTTAGTCTTTCTGTTCTGATCCTTACATGGATCCATAAGCATCAGGAATGGTTGTGCCTGTGGAACAAGATGAGGACATGTCCCTAATTCTTTTAGTCATGCACAAAGAATTGAAAATGAAACTGTGTTCATGTCTAAACCATTTAGAAGCGCAATAAGTAAATATGGAAAGAACATTTTTTAATACTGTTGACCCAACTGGCTTGAGATTTTTCTATAAAATACACATAAACACACACATATAATAATGTTTTCTTACTGCAAAGTAATGGAGATGTCAGGGTAAATAGAGAAATGATTCTACTGTGAAAATATTCCACATGTCTATATCCTGCTTTTTAAAGACTCAGATTTTATATACTGCATAATCACCATGGTTGAACATAATTTCCCCTGTGAGCCAAGAGCGGTACCCATTTGAAAGCCTAGAAGTAGACCAAAGGCCATGAACTCGGGTGGCTTACGTAATTCCCGTGCTGGCAGAGGTTCAGGCTTGGCCTTGAACTTGCATTATTAATGGTATGTCCTTGGGCAAATTGTATTTCTCCAATAATATCTCTTCACCTGTGAAATGAAGAGATGATCATGCTTGCACTATGTGCTAGTGTGTTGTGAAGATTAAATGTGATGCTAAATGATTAAACATGAAGAAAACTCTTAAGTCATTGACAGGTGTCTGGGGGTCTTTTCTGTTTCTGCTTCTTTAATGGGATCTGGTTTTGTGAGCTCCATTGACAATAGACATACAAAAGGAAAACCATGTATAGGAAATTTCTGAATGTCCATTTATATTTGAATTTTGATTTCAACTCATATAGCAAACATATTATTTCTGAGAATGGGATGAAATACAAAATTCCAAATGGGAGACTGGATCAAGAGGGACTTTGGTGTTAGACAGACATGGATTTGTGTTTCAGATCCATGACCCTGCCCAAGATGTTTTTTTTTTTTTTTTTTTTTTTTTTTTTTTTTGGTCCCCTCTCATCACTGAATAATACTGATAGTTTCTACAATTCCAGAATACCTATTGTTGAGAGAACTTCCACTTCTGACCTGGCTCGATTTTGCTCTCTAACCACCTTGGCTCCTTCCCACACAAGTGACAGAAAGGACTGGAAGTGATATGAGTACATGTAAAAGTAATAAGACTGAAGGGGCAACCGTGGAAGCTGAGTTTCATGGTATTTTCTCACATGTCATACCATTAGTCCATTCAGGATGCCCCTGCCCCTTCTGTAGGTAGCTCTAGGTACTGCTCGTGGAATTTGTGGGATTCACTCCTTTTCCATCTCATTATGTTCTCAGCAGAGCAGCCAGGTCAGATTCTGACACTTGTAGTAGGAGGGATCAGTGATTGCCCAGAGCAATGCAGGAAACCTGAGTAAGTCCTGGTGGAGTACTAGTGAGGCTCTCACTAAATTTTCGTGCTTTTGGACCTGGTAATATGAGATAATTGATTTAAATTCTGAGGACTTTAACCGGTCTGAAGCCACAGATGTAAGTTAGCATGTGATACTCATATATGCCTTCAGAATTGACTTTAGATTTGAAAAGTTTTGGGGTAGGAGCTTGTGGAAACAGCGAGCGCACACCCAGATGACTTACCCTAGATAAAAAGAAATGCATTTCTATAGAGTTGGCTCTTTTGGTTAGATAATTTTCCCAACTAAAATTTGTAACTTTGACTTGGGTCCTTCAAAATTCAGAAAACTTAAAGTATCAATCACAGCAAATATAATCCAAAGGTGCTGTTATTCTTGCAAATCCTCTTATTTATTCTTATAATTGGTACTTAGATTTTGTCCATGTTAGGAATGGTTGGGTAGAGAAAAATAAATTCATGCACTTAAAATGCTTGCCTCATTCCACCCAATTGAAAACAGCAAAAAAAATCTTCTTCTTACAGGTTTGATACTTCCAGCAGAGGTTTTATAACCACAATTTATTTCTTAATTAAAGGTTATTTATTCTAAAGCTAATAGAGTATATCCTTCATTTCTCTGGGGCATAGTTTTTATGTTAGTTACTAATTTCTACTTTAATATTTATTGGCAGGTATTAGCAAACTGTGGATTTCTATGTTATTACATGTAGAGGAGTGTCAGCTGGTTTATTTCTTGTTTATAAAAGTAATCTATTAATTTACTTTCTAATCCTAAATGGAAGCCATGATTTTCTTCATGCTTTCCCTCTTGGCTGAAAAATCATAATTAGTTATGACTCGAGTATTGCAGAATGACAATGATTTTGAGAACACATGGATTATTCCAACCTCATAAGTAATGGTATAGCTCAATTTTTTACTCAAATTTAAAAGAATAAAAAATTAAACATTAAACAGAAGTAAATTCTGTGTTTAATGGGAATTAAATTACCTTAATAGTTGAGAGAATTGCATCTATGATCTCAACTAAAAGTGAGCTCCAGGTTTTCCTGTATTTTCTATTATGAACATAATGCATATTTTAAAAAAGCTGAACATTGCAGTTACACATGGCAGTCATTCAAGAAGCATTTATTAAATGAATGAAGAAATGAATGGATGAATAAGTGAGTATGAAATGCCACCCCAAATTGTACAAAAATTCCAAAATCCTGGGCATCATTTCTGTCTAAAAATTAAAGTGTCTAAAAGTTTGCATAGCTTTGGTAGCTAGTTGGGGTAGAAGAAGGTCATGGAGTATCTTTTAAACAAAACATTGTTTTATAAAAAAATGATTTAAGGTATTAAGTGTAAAAAATGATATTAAATGTGAATTACACATTGTTTAATAGTCCATTTGTTTATTAACCTGTGTTTTTCCCTGATAACCCAGTCTGACTAGAATCAGTGGCTCTCAACCTTCCTAATGCTGTGACCCTTTAATACAGTTCCTCATGTTGTGGTGACCCCCATAAAATTATTTTTGTTGCTACTTCATAACTATAATTTTGCTACTGTTATGAATCATAATGTAAATATCTAATATGTGTTTTCACAGGCAACCCCTGTGAAAGGGTTGTTTGACCCCCAAAGGGGTTGCGATCCCCAGGTTGAGAACTGCTGCATGAGAAAGCACAAGGAAGGGTCAAGAACAGAAGTCACAAGGTCACACTGGCCTTGAGACTGTAACTGGGCTGTGACACACTGAGCTAGATGCTTCTCTTATGCTCGGCATTGTGTGTTTAGCTATGCCTCACTGGCAGAGAGACTGGCACATAGCAGCCTCTTAGTAAATAGCAGCCATTATTGTGGTGGTTGTTGTTACAGTTATTATTAATAAGGATATGATGATAATTTCTTTTAGGGCATAAATTTAACAACATGCAAGGGGGAGTTGTAGCTATTTGCTGTTGTTATGCATTCATTTAAATTTTTTTATTCTGAAATATAACAATTCTTTTCATAAGATTTTTATACATAAGAATTACTCCAGATTAATATGATACTTTAAAAAATTTTCATATCCTAACTTAAATTTTCAATAGCTTCTTGTCAGAGTAAGTGGAATAAGATAGACCAAAATAAAGATACTTAAAGGGCTGGTAAAGTTTAATATTTATATTTATTACATAGAAGAATTAGGAGAAACTCCTAATTTGAAATATTCCTTTACTTGTTAAGATATAAAATATGAGTCCAATGAAAAATACTTCGCTACTTTGCTTTTCACAGTCTGACATTGTTATGGATTGAATTTTTGTGTCTTCTCTCCCAAATTTAAATGTTGAAGCCCTAACCCTCAATGTCATAGTATTTGTAGGTGGGGCCTTTGGGAGGTAATTAGGTTTAGATGAGGGCATGAGGGTGGGTTCCCTAAGGTAGGATTAGTGTCTTTATAAGAAGAGGAAGAAGTCATATGTTTCTTGCTTTTTTCTGTCTGGCTTATTTCACTTAGCATGATGATCTCCAGGTCCATCCATTTTGTTGCAAATGGCAATATTTCATCTTTTCTTATAGCTGAGTGATATTCCATTCTGTATATGTACCCTTCTTCTTTATCCAGTCATCTGTCGCAGGGCATTTTGGTGGTTTGGCTGTGAACAACGCTGTGATGAACAGTGGGGTACATAAGTCTTGTGGACTAAGGTTTTCAAATTTTGGGGTAGATGCCCAGAAGAAGGATTAGTGGGTCATATGGTAGCTCCATTCCCAATTTTCTGAGGAACCCCCACACTGCCTTCCACAGTGGTTGTACCAGTTTGCACTCCCACCAGCAGTGTGCGAGAGTTCCTTTCTCTCCACATCCTCTCCAGCACTTGTTGTTCCTTGTCTTGTTGATAATGGCCATTCTCACAGGTGTGAGTGGGATCTCATTGTGGTTTTGATTTGCATTTCCCTGATAGCTAATGAAGTTGAACAGTTTTTCATATGTCTGCTGGCCATTTGTATGTCTTCATGAGTGAAGTGTTTGTTCAGGACCTCTGCCCACTTTTTAACTGGGTTGTTAGTTTTTGCTTGTTGAGTAATACCAGTTTATATATTTTAGATATTAGATTCTTATCAGATGCCCTGTTTGCAAATATTTTCTCCCATTCAGTTGGCTGTCTCTTTGCTTTGTTGATGGTTTCTTTTGCTGTGCTTTTCAGTTTGATATAGTCCCATTTATTTATTTTTGCTTTTATTTCTCTTGCCTTTGAGGTCAGGTTCATGAAGTCCTCCTTGAGCCCAAAGTCAATATGTTTAGTACCAATGTTTTCTTCTATATGTGGAATATAAAACTGAAAGCAACAAAGAAACAAAGACTTGTGGACACAGTCAATAGTTTAGTGGTTACCTGAGGGCAAAGAGAGAGGGGGTGGGAGATGAGGGGGAGAGGGTGAGAGAGGAGAGAGGCAACATCAAATACATGGTGATGGAAAGAGAATTGTCTCTGGGTGGTGAACACATAATGCAACACATAGCCGATGCACTGTAGAATTGTGCACCTGGAACCTATGTATTTTTTGCTAACTAGCGTCACCCCAATAAATTTAACAATGAAAAAAAAAGAATTTGCAAACCAGAGGAAAAAAGAGGAAGAGAGACTAGAGCTCATTCTCTCACCATGAAAGGACACAGGGTGAATCTCTCATCAGGGTCCAATCTGCTGGCATCTTGATCTTGGACTTCCCAGCTTCCAGAACTGTGAATAAATGTCTGTTGTTTAAGCCATCCAGCCTATGGCATTTTGTCATAGCATGGTAAAATGATAGAAACATAAAATCATATTTTGGTATAAAAAATGCAAGTAGTTAAGAGTTTGAGCGGAATTTACTTACTTTTACATTTTTAATTATCCTATTAAAAAACATTAGGATGTTTATAATTTAAACAATATCTAGTTTTTCTGTATCTCTTTCTCTACACACACATATATCACATATAACATGTATCTATATATTATTATATATCATAATGTATATCATATATCATTACATATATAGATCTACACATAATATACATACACATACATATGCATATATAAGAGCTGTCCGGAAAGTATCCAGCCATATAATATGAAAAATTGAGGCGTTTATGGGTGGATTTTTTCTGGACAGCTCTCATACACACACACACACACACACACACACACACACACACACACACACACACATAAAATCTATGTAAAGGACCAGATGAAATAACTGATACTTGAAAAATAAATTTAGCTGAGATGTTACATTTATATTAAAGGATATAGTAATATTCAGTTGTTACATTTAGGTCACTTTTTCTGAGGCAGGGCCCTCTAAGTCTAGTAGTGGGTGAGGGAACTACTAATTTCTAAGTTGAAACCTCTGGTGTGAACTTGGCAGCTAATCATTTCTTGGTTCATGATAGGTTTTCAGTCCTGGTTCAGTAGCATTTTCTATGAGCTAATTTCCTACACTAAATTCTGTTTCTGCTTCAGTTTCTATTATTTACAACGGTAGAGATTCTATTTGGGAAGGTACCAGTGCCTTTTTCTCCATCTTTCTATTTTCATCAATGTTTTAATATTTTTCCTGCCACATTTCCACCGGGATATTTTGATACATGTCTACTGTCTTCACCCACTCACTATTAATAGTACTATATGATATATATTGATATCCTAAATATTATAATACTTAATACACATAATAAATTAATATTTAAAACAGTTTATGACTATTTTTTCTTTAAATATTTAGGGACACCTTTTGAGCTAAATGGAGACAATGAGATGTTTTGTTAACTGAACAAATGTAGTTGTTAACTGAACAAATTTTGCATGAAGAAAAGTATGAGATCTTTGTATTTAAAACAAAGGCACCACATTTATAATATGGCATTTGGGTAAGAGTTTCTGCAATGAAAATCTAAGCCTAAGAAATTATAAATGCATAAAACCCATTATTAATATATAAAATAATAGCTGTTAGCTTGTATTAAGTCTCATTTCATTAAAAAAACATGCGATTTAAGTTATTTATTATAAGTTTCCACTGAAATGTGGAAAGTAGGATTTTTAAGATGACAAATGGGTTACAGCTATAGGGTTGCAGTATTGTCCTTCAGCGTATCAAACAGTAACATTTTGGTGCTAATTTTGCAGAGAGATGTTTAATTGTCTTACAACAGAATTTCCCTGGGTTGGCACACTAATAGAATTTTAGTCGTAATCGCGTAAGGATTCTTGTTACCAAAGGAATAAAAATATAACCTGCTCCATTGCCAGAGACGAGGCTGATTATAAGACATGAGATGCAGGAAACAAAAAAATGCACAGGTTAAAGAGAGCCAAAGGCTGGGCAGGAGAAGACGTGCGCCAGGGGCCAAGACCACAAACAGAAGTCAGCCTTGTGCCTGTAGATAGAGCCAGCAGCAAGCACTTTGCAAGGAGAAGGTGAGCCTTCAGAGAAATCAATTGTCAGGCATTCTGAATAAGTAATCACATATACAGATCCTACAGCTCATCTTCAAAGGTTATCAGGGGCTCTGGCTGGAGAACACAAGTCTCCCAGTGCAGGGTACCCCGGGGCCAGAACTCTCATGTGCACTCAGAAAAGCTTAGTAGGTCAGCATAAGTTGAATCTAGATCTGCACTCCATTTTTCATAGTGTAAACATGTTTACTAGTTCCATCATCAGGAAAAGCTGAATGTTGCTCTGTGGACCTCGCTATATATAGTATTTACAGTTTCTTGGGTAGACACAGCTGCTTAAAATGAAACAATGAGAATTTGATTCTAAAAGAAATGGTGAGTCAATGTTAACGTTTCTTTTCCCATTTCCTTTTGTATTCTTTTTAAAACTGTGTCCCAGGTTATAGAGACTTTCTCAGTGTATTGGTTTCTTATTTCTGCTATAACAAATTATCACAAACTTAGTGTTTAAAACAACACAGATTAATTTTTTTTTTACAGTTTGGGAGGTCAGAAGTCCTAAATTAGGCTGACTAGACCTACCATTTTAAACAGGACAGAAAACAATGGTACTGCCCCATTGGAAAGGGTACCAAAACTTCTTTTGTGTATATCCAGTTGTCTGTTGATGAACATTTTGGTTGTTTCCATACCTTGGCTATTGTGAATAGCTCTGAAATAAATATAAGGGTGCATATATTGTTTTGAATTAGTGTTCTGGATTGCTTTGGATAAATATCCAGGCCTGGAATTGCTGAGTTATAAGGTGGTTTTATTTTTAACTTTTTGATGACCCTCCATACAATTTTCCGTAATGGCTGCACTAATGTGCCATACTACCAACAGTGCACAAGGGTTCCCTTTTCTCCACATCCTCACCAGCACTTGTTGTTTGTTAATTTATTGATGATAGCCATTCTGACAGGACTGAGGTAGTATCTCATTGCATTTTTTTATTTGCATTTCTCTGATGATTAGGGACATTGAGCATCTTTTCATTTATCTATTGAAATAGCAGTCATAAGAGAATGCTTGAGGATATGGGCACCATATGTAGACTACCTGAGTTCAAATTCCTCTCACTATGATGATTGTAGGTGTTATGCAAGTTATTTGATTATTCTATGCCTCAATATTTTTTGTCTGTTTTATTTTGTTCTTCTAATTTATATGGTACCATTTGGCAGTACCTGTTATAGAGGATTGTTATAAGGATTAAATGAGTTAATACAGAAAAATACTCAATAAATATTAAAATAAATAATACATCAGTCCAAATTTATTAAAAATTCAAAGTGTGGCAGTTATGAAAATATCATCAATAATGTTTGGACCTAAATGCTTCAGCATACTTGGCTAAGCATAAAATTATTTTCAATACTATATTGAAATAATTTTCCACATTTCTAGTAAGTATCTTTCTACCGAATGTCTTCCATAAATGTTACTATGATTTTTATTTCCAGTCACATGGTAAACTTGAGAAAAAACTTACTTTATATTATTGGAATGAGAGAGACTTACCTGAAAGACATTAGCCTTTGCAGTCAAAACTTCTGTTGGGCTTACCTGTCTAACTGATGTTCACTTCCGCTCCCAGTAGTTACCATTTTAAGTAGCAACACTTTGCTGGTGACAGGCATTACATGATTTTCACTAAATGGGGAAAATGTGCTGGTTGTAATGTAGCTTTAAATCAATTTTTAGTATTAATCTATGTTTTTTACTTATGAATTCTTACTTTAAAACATAGTTTTGAAAGCCATTTTCCTCTGCATAACTAGTTTAAAATAAACCCAGTTCAGGCTGTTTTTGCTTTTTTGGAATAAAAAAAACACAAGGACACAGAACCCAGAAGAATTTCCTCAAAGCTTCTCAAAATTCTCTCTGAAGTTAACTGTGAAGAAGCAGAAAACTTGAACAGAAATGATAATTTTAGGAGCTGTACAACTGCAGAATAAGAAAACATCATAGAACTTCATGGTTGTTAACCTGGTTTGTTTTACTGATGATATATGGGGTCTTTTGATGTGTTTGACAGTGGTGTCAGTCAACCATTAAACATTGATTCTGAGACTTTGGATTAGTTGTTAGTAGCTCTCCTTTTGAAAAATAAAGATTTGGAAATCCAAATTTCAAAGAAGAGTGTGAGGAAGGAATATTTTCAATTGTTGCTTAGTCACAATAACTAGAAGACATTCAAATTGAATGTTGTGATTCTTCTTTAAAAATGTTTCCTAGTGTATTTTATTTACTATAAACAAAACAAGTAATTATATCCCAGATTTTTTCAAATAGATTTTACAATTCAGGTGTATTTTAAGTGATATCAGTGTTCACACTTTAAATTTCTTCCCACATTACTCATTAACACAGTGTTCTGAAGCAGCTAAAGCTGTGTTAACATCATCTCTTGGGATTTTTGTCCATTGAAAAGATAGAATGTTACCAGAACAATTATCTATACAGACAAAAGGATTCAGGAACAAAATTTTGCACTGATGAAGAAATAGTACCGAAACAATATTATTTGGTGCAGGGATATTGCTATTATTGAGAGGAGAGAGATCATGGCACCATTTAAAGCAGTGGACTATAATAATAGCTGCAATTATGGAGTTTCTAAGTTCCAAGTTCTTTATACATATTAACTTATTTTATCTTTACAATCCTTTTATATAGGTCCTACTTTTGTGCTGTTTGTCAGGGAAAAAACTGAGACACAGTTTTGTCCAGGGTTGTGTTACTAGATCTGAAATCTGAAGCCAGCAATCTGGTCCCTTCAAGATCCTGTCACAGAGCTGGTCGATGAAAGTATAATATTTTTCTCCTGGGTCATTATACCTTTAATATTTTAGAATCATTTTGTATAATTAAATGAGTAGAACTCATTACTGATGGATATTTAAAACAAAGACTTTACTCTCTTCTGGAATATAACAATACTTTTTTAGTTTCTTTTACTCCTATGATATTTTTTGTACATATGACGTTACTACAGATAAAATGCATGTGAAGTATTTACCAAATATTAGTTTTTATATCCTTGCTGTCTGTTTTTCCCAAATCTCACACTTCCTATTTTCATATACAGTAGAGAAGTAAATACATATTTTTGAAAACAAGATGAATAAGCAGAGACCTTATCTAGGAGAGCTGGAGGTCATAACATGTCTAGTTTAAAAATACTAAGAGATTTTTTTTAAGAAAACTTTAAAACCTTAATTCAAGCTGTTTTCAAGGGTAAATACAATTCACATTCTAAAATTCATAGTTTAGTTTAAATCCCTTAAGCAGTGATATTCAACTTGGTCAAACATATTTTCCACATCATTTGTTATGATAAGTTTACCTGTCTGGGCTTGGTATATTTGCAAATATGAAATGAATACAAAATATTTTCTTTTGGTGTGGGAATGAAATGAATACAGACTAGATCATTAGAAAATTTAGAATGTTTCAGGCTTGAACAATGTATGAGTATATATTTAAGCTTACACCACTTTTAATTCATCAGATGAATTATATGCCAATAATAATCCTGGAAAAATAAACCCGAAGACTTTAAGTGATTGTATAATTACTAAGCTTTTAAATTTGTCTCAATTACAATTATTATTGTAATTGAATTATATTCAGGAGTTTTTATTTTCGTGACACTGTTTTGTGATATTTATAATAGAAAGTTATGTAAGTAAAAAGATAGCGATCAGATTAGGTCATTGGATACCACTGAAAACTTGAAACAAATAATTATATAACTTAATTAACTGCATTTTAATTGAAATAGTAGTCCTCTTGCTGCTACAAACATGTGTTGGAAACACAACTTCTCACACCCTTGTTACTGAGGTAGGCTATAAAATTGCCAATCTTGTTGATAGTTTTGATTGCTAACAAACCAGGATAAACGCACACACACATATAAATATACACACAATTTTAAGTAAGAATTTAAGAGTTGAAGAAAGTGCTTTGATGGCTTTGAAATAATCTGAAAAATATCTGAATAGTATTATCCAATATATTTGTACCATGCTTCATGTTGGGAAGACTCTGACTTTGAAGAGAACTTTATTCTAACCAGAAAATGTATGGTTTCTAATCTTTGGATTCCTTGTTTGTTTCTCTCATGAAGCTGTTATTAAAAGTAGGACAGCATCTTTTTCACTACTGTCTTTTCTGAGCTTGGTCATGCCTGGTCTTGGTAAATACCTAATGCTTATGGAATGAATGAATGAATGAATAAATGGAGCTAGTTGTCCTTTCACCTCTCCTTTTCTGATTTGCTCACAAATATCATGCAGACCACTCTATGAAGGTAAGGATTTTGATATCAAGGTTACTTAAAACCTGAACGAACTATAGCATAAAGGATACAAAAATGAGCAAAGGATCTTGCCCTGAGTATGTGATGGTGGGGTGTAGAGACTATGTGTAGAGAGGAGGATTTCAGGTAGAGCAGGTATCCAGTCGTGGGTTTGTGAAATGGCTGGCCTAGGCAGAGGTGGGTGAGAAAGCCAACTGGGCTGTAACGAAGGCAGTTTTGTGGACAATTGTGAGAAATAAAGGGAGGTAGGTTGTAACGGGCTGTCATGGGCCTGGAATGCCAAGGTGAGGCTTTTGGACTGCAGAATACAGCAAGTTGATGGAGAGCCACAGAGGTGATGAAATAAAGGACATTCTTAAGAGGATAGGAGGTTTTACTTGGGAAAATGCATCACCATCTTCAGGAAGTAGTTTGAAATGACAACTGAACGTAATCAGTCCTTTAAAAGCTTAAGAGGCAATGAAGGCCAAGACTGTTGTTTTAACAGTTGTGGTTTAGGTCCTAGGTAAATTTTTGGAAGGAAAGCGCTCCTCACAAACACCAAGAATGACCACTTGAAACAGGCATTCCAAGAAAACATTCTCTCAGGAGGTCATGAATGCCCCAGTGAAACATGTGTTTACTTTTGAATAATGAGTATGTTAGTACAATGAGAAGTAATTGTGCAGACCTAGGACAAATTCTTTGCTCTTAATTTATTTTTTTTACTCCCTCACAAAACTGACTTTCTGAATTTATTTCCTTTTAAAATATAACCTACAACATTTTTCTTAAAGAATTCTTCTAAATGGAAGGAAATGTACATTGAGCTATATTAAAGCAAAAGGAAACTATATGTTAGTGAAAGTATGATCAACTTCTGAACCTCTCTCAATGAACAAGTATGTGTTTACTGGCTCCTATGTGGTACACGCTTAACATTTTCATAGTTTCTTTCATCTCTAAGAGCGCACGAATGCTCTTTTCTGGATATTTAATTAATGTTTAAGTGGATGGAGAAAAAGTATCAAAGTGATACTATTGCCAAAAAAAAAAAAAAAAAAAAGAAAAAG
The DNA here is from genome assembly GCA_004026885.1 of Lyroderma lyra. Lineage (NCBI taxonomy): Eukaryota > Metazoa > Chordata > Mammalia > Chiroptera > Megadermatidae > Lyroderma > Lyroderma lyra. The sequence goes on along the minus strand of PVJL010000199.1, from coordinate 75,810 downwards.
GAAGGGTTGCCAAATTGTTTTCTGGCTTCTTTATTCCTTTGTTCCCCACTCCCCGGCTTTCTGATCTCCTTTCTTCCTTCTTCCCTCTTTCTTTCATTTTCAAATTAACACCTCCTGATACAATGTGACAAAAAATATCTTAAAGGAAACAAATCCTAGTGACAATAAAATTGTAGAATATATTTTTATTATTCCTCACAGGCAAATGGCAAATGGCAAAACTTTAACACATTAAGCGTTGAAATGCAAATAAATTTTGTCAAGTACAGGTGATCCCCATCTGTTTATTAAAACACGCTCGACAGGACTTTTACTTGGGAAATGATTTTAGTATTAGAAGCTATTCTTTGTCGGAAATGCTAAATGAGTCATGCCGAAGAGTGAAAACAAGACAAAACATAACAATTCCAACACATTTTATGACTACCAAGTAGAAAGACAAAGACAAAATTTTCCCCACTGAATTGATTTCTTATGCTGGAATATACCAATTCTATGTTTACATTTTCAGCTTTTTAGATCTATGGGTACACTAAAAAGGACATTTAAAATATACTAGAGAATGTCTGTGCGGGACAATTTCTCGAGTAACCAGTGCTCTAGGAGCTAATTCAATTTAAAAGCACATAAAGATAGAAATAAAGGACATGTAATCTACTGATCACACTAATTTTCTTTCTCTCTTTTTTTTTAACACTAATTTTCTTTGGACTCATTCTTTTTAATTAATTTAATTTAATTTATGGAATTTCCATTTCATTTAATACCAAGATTAGGGGATTTTGATGTTTGGAGATGTATGCTGTTGTTAAATTCTCTACAGAAAATTCGAATCCATGAAGATGGAAATTATTGTTATGCAGATATGTTTAAAATTACATATGAATATAATAATATGTATATTTATAAGAAGAATAATATATGATATATAACATTTAAAACAATTTATAATTATCTCATACATTTTATTATTTTTCTCATTTTTATCATCCTGACATCTTTTGAGAAGGCATGGATGATTAGGTATATGTCTAGAGCTAAAGATGATGGGCAGATTCCCTATTTCAGGTGGGTAAATACACGTAAGAGTACTTTAAACAAGTAGGAACGTATGTGTTTATCAAACTGGACGTGCAGTAGTATCCCAATAAGTATTTAAAGCTTTGTGATAAGCATGGTGCATTTTTCTGAAGCAGCAATTTACCTTTTTTGATGTAATTAATTTTTTATTTGAAATATAAATGTTATGTAATTTTCATACATTTATAGCGAAATCTGGGAGTTTCGTTTGGCTCTTTAATGTATATAATCAATTGCTATTACCGATGCTTCAGTGGAAGCAATTGGGAACACCCCACAGAAGGCTGACCTCAAGCCCTGCCATTCATTCCCTCTTTCTCCTAACTCAGATTTTTCAAATATATGACTTTGTTTCAGAGAGTGTATTGTGAGACTTACCTAGTCCCTAATTAAAGTAGCCATTATGATTACATTGCTCCTAAATTCTGAGTTTAATTTTCTTCTTTATATGTAGCAGGGTGACATTTGCTTCTGGACCTAAATGGCACCCTGGGAAATAAAGGGGACCTTGCCAGTACAAGGTCATTTTAGACCTAATTGCCCCCAGACTCTTCAAATTTTAGCCATGGGCCAGGCAGGAATGAACTGACACAGTTATCTTGGCTTTTGATGAGAATTTAACAGAGAGTATTTAAAGGGGACCAATGAGGGATGTTGGGACATACAGATTAGCAATGCCTGGAAACCATCATTAGGCCCCTGTTGAGAGGAAGGACCAACATTATCAAAGCCTGAAGACTGAATCCTTGGCTAACGCTTCCAGAACACCAAAGGAAGGGAGTGTATAAAAAATGTCCTGTCCTCTCTCTTCTCTCATCCCTAGTCTCTTATAGTGACTTATTGCTGTAACCTAGAGAAGCCAGAGGACAAAAGAGCTAGGGTGATGACATCCTGGGGCCACCTTCCCCAGGATGGGAAAAGGACCCCTAAAAAGGGGGGGACAAGAAATAAGTAGAGGTGGCAAATAAAGAATAACCAACAAATGAGTTCCCAACACAACTGCCCAACTTTGGATCCTGCCACTGAGACTCAAGTGTTTTTGTTTTCCTTGGTTTTGTTTTAAATTAGGTGGCCTTTTCTATTTTGAAGGGCTATAGCTGCATTTATTTTAGCTTTTCAAATCAGTGAGTTTTATTCTATAATACTAGGTATGACACACATTTTATTTTTGTTTTAAATAAGATTGGAACTTTTAAAAAGTGTTAGGTAATCTCTGTTATGAAATGGGTTGGTTTCCTATCAAAAATTTTTTCAGATGGAGGCATATGAAATAATTTAGTGTATCATTTTTATTTGAAATCATGAGGAATTTATCATAATTCCAATTTTCTTCTATGAGCAAGCATGCTATGGAAACTGAAATACGTTTAGCATAATTTTGTCTCAGAAAATATAGAAATAATTAAATTAGAAGGTGCAGTTGAAATGGAGGATGAAAATAAATATATTTTCAGCACTGTGAAAGCAACTAACTATGAATCCAGTCTGTCTTTAAGCATCTAAGTAGATTTTGTTTATCATTCTTTCTTTTAATAATTCTTTCTTCTATTTGCTTGACATGCACCTTGATTACTCTTGGCAGTATATAGTAATTATACTTGATTCTATGGAAAATATTTTTAAGTAATAAATGCTAGGTAGCAAAGTTAATTTTTGTGAAGTGTGGGTAGATTTTGTGAGAAGAAACTGTATTTTGTAATTAAATATCACCATAGTGCTCATTAAAACAAGCTCTCTTTTATTTAAAATTAAAATCACTAGTAAACATAAATAATTGGGAAACTACCTTGAGTTTTCTTCTGTTCTTTCATTGGGGAAGTATTTCTTTGTTTCCTCATTTTGGCTGCCTCTTTGTATTTGGTACATCTGATGCCCTTTGGGCCTCTGGCATAGTCTCCCTGGTCACCTGTTCCAGGTGCTCCAAGAATGTCCCTTGTGTTGTTTGTGTATGTTCTCTTGTTACAATTGAGCCTTGATTACTATTGACATGTCAGTGGGTGGGATTGACCCTCAGGCTGACTGGCTGTGGGGTTTGGCCAAGTCCACAGCTTAGGGACTGCTGTGCAGGAATCCCACTGATTGGGATTTACCTAAGTGGACTCTGGTGTCCGTTGAGACTGCTCTTTGTGTGTGCTGTTTGTGGGGCTAATTGGGTGGTGCTCTCTGTAGTTTGGAGCCAACCTCCTAATATGTTGAGAGGGGCCCCATTGTAGGCCCAGTTCAGCCACTGTCTGGGATTGACCAGGGGCTACCTGGTAGAAGCTACAGAGCAATCCTCAGTTATTCACTGCCTTTGCTCCAGTAGTTTTCCAAGAAAGATTGCAATGGGGGTGGGACTGGCTGCTAGCCAAGAAAGTGCCCCTGGCATTGGGGGTGTTGGGGAGAGTGGAGTCCCAGCAAAGTTCACCAGCCCAATATTGATTTATATTTGGCCATGTGGGTAGAGGGTGCAACACAGGAAAGAGGGCACCCACCTGCCTACTTCATGGGAAGAAGACCAAACACACAGTGAAAACGATGACTGTCCTCCAGCCCTGTCCCTGAAGCCACACACTTCAGTCTGCCCCCCTGTATATCTCCAATGCCCCCCGAGTCACTGCCCCTCTGCTGGAGCTAAGGGTAAGTGCCTTTGTGGGCCTGTTAAGAGGACATCTGGGTTTTCCACAGCCTTCTATCTCATCCATATGGTCAGAATCCCCACAGTTTTTCACAGCCAGATATTGTGGGGGCTCCTCTTTCTGGCACCAGGACTCTGGACTGGGAAGCCTGGAGTAGGGCTGGGGTCCCTCGCTCTTCTGAGGGGAATCTTTGTGGCCAATATATCATTTCTGATTCTCAATGTCCACATGGAGGTTTGAGGCCAACCTCTCTGCCCCTCCTACCAGTGTTGATGTGGCTTCTTCGTATCCTTCATCATAAAACTCCTGGTCAGCTAGAATTCAGATGGTTTTTCAGGTTGATTGTTCTGAAAGTTAGTTGTGATTTTAATGTGTTCATGGAAGGAAGCAGGCACAGCAGTTTATCTACTCTGCCATCTTGGATCTCTCTAACCCTGTGTGGGGTAAGTCTTACTTTCAGGACATTTCTGAGCACCAAAGCATATAATGTTATGAATATTCTTGTACAAAAGGACTTACCATGTTAATTTACTAACATGTTAGTTTAATTGAAGCATCTATAATAGTTTTACACCACAGTTTTGAAATAGCCAGTGAGACAGATACAGCAAAAGTTATTTATCTAAGACAATAGCTTTCTGCATCTTTGAAATACTAAGGTAAACTGAGAAGAATAAAATGAATATGTTTACTCATAAAAGAATATGTCCCTGTTCTTAGTGACACTATACTTTTAGCTCTGTTGGACTAAAAACTAATGGTTTTTCCATTTGATCATGACCAGGGGTTTTCTTTTTTCAAATGACTTGTATAAAGGCTTGTCTGAACGTATGAGTGAAGAGAGGTATCTGAAAAAGTGATCATTTATAATCAATTTTCATTATTTTATACTATGTAGAAAAAATATGTATATAATATAGCCAGTCTATTAAACAGAACATTTTGATCTAAATTGCAGTTTGGGCTAGACACTGGTATCTGCAGTAGTTTGTACAGTACAGTATAAAATAGCCCAGTTGTTTTACAACCTTACAGTGCTATTGTTGTCTAGGACCCACTTCAGCTCACACCTTCTTCCTACTTTCTCTCACTCCAACAAAGCTATCATTACTTGCTTCTGATAATGATTAGAGTATGTGCTTTCCAAACCGGTTTTTATTTTGTCATTCTTCCTTGATTTCTTGTCATTCTCCTTTGATTAAATTGGTAGAATTATGTTATCGAGGCTGTCATTTTTTTCCCCTTAGGGCTACACCCAAACAATACTCATGTTTTTTTTCAGTCTTAAGTTACTTCAAAAAGCAATGACTGTGTACACACGTTATATCATTTAGAATGTGGAATAATGCATATCCTAGCATGAGCTGCAAACTGTTCACGTTATTGAAACGATTACTTGTCATTTTTGGTTTCCTGGTTTACAGTTCTCAGAACATCTTGGGATCATGAGAACCCTTTAATCCTTGCTTTGGGGTAATTTGGTTATCACTATTATGTCAAAGTGTAAACTACTATGGAATAGTACCAGAAGAAAAAAAAAACCTGTCATTTTTCTTCTTTTTCTTTATGGTTTTGTTTTCAGTTAAAGCAAATGAGTTAGGGCAGAGGTTTAGTGAAAGGGTAAGTCACTATTCACACACATTCTCCATTTCCACTACCTGTAGAAAAAATTATCAACTGAGATTGATTAGCTTTTGTTAATTTATTTTTTGGTCTTCTTCAGATTAAAAGATTAAATATATTTTTCTTAAACAGGTTAAACATTATTTAACCTGTCTGAATAGCTATAATCAACCAAAGAATAACAAATGTTGGAAAGGGTGTGGAGACAAAGGAACCCTCATACACCGCTGGTGGGAGTGCAAATGGTACAACCACTATGGAGGACAGGAAGGAGGTTCCTCAAAAAATTAAGAATAGAGTTACTGTATGACCTGGCAAACCCACTTCTGGGTATCTACCCCAAAATTTTGAAAACCTTAGTCCATAAAGATATATACACCCCAATTTCTGGACATTTTTGAAATTTACTCTTTTATTAATAGGTTAACATTTTTCAGAGTATTTGTTTTCAGCAAGACAAAACAAAATAACTCTTTGTGTTTTTATGCCTACAGACACGATTTATCATTCTTTAGTAGATAAAATTAACAGCAGAAAGTCTCACAATGTATCCAAATGTCAAAGCAATAGCTAACAATTCTTATTTCTATGTAAATGGACATTCCTGTGTTCAGTATTAATATGCTATCTTCTGATTAAAAATAACTAACATTTATTAAATATAGCATATAGAGAAAAGGAAAATGCTTTAAAGAAGTTCTTTGACAGGACAATATATTCTTTCCTAGGTTAGAGGGGAGGAGTGTCCTGGGCGAATGTGAGCGAATGCAAAAAGGAGTGGTTGTATGGAGCTTCCAGCAAGGCTAGTTTTTTATCAAATAGTTGATATTGTCAACGTACATGGATAAGATAAAACAAGGCCTCGTAATACGGAATGGCACTGGATCTGGAAAATGGTTGGATTACTTGTTGATTAGTGTCTCAGCCATGTCAGGTGAGGTCAGGCCTCCCCTCCTCCTTCCTCAACCTGTGGTAGCCCATCTGCTGCATTGGGTCCTCTTTCTTATCCATCAGCTGCTGTGAGAGGGGTGTCCGCCTATCTGCCCTCTCATGGCTTAACTTTAACCACCAGTGCACATTGATGTGCCTCTTACTTGTCATATTGGATTTTCCTCATTCTAGAATTACGTTCCTGATTCTATATTGTTACTCAATTTCAACTATGGCTCATTTTTTATTTAATAAAGGTTTTTAAGAACTTTGAATTTGCTATCCATGGAAAGGAAAATAATCACCTCCAAGTTATTTCTTAGTGGAGGCTTCACACAACTTAAAGAGTTGTTGACATAGGTTAATTTTGATAAGATTTGTTTACCTGAAGAAATGAGTCTACTCCCTGTGAAGAGAAAACCATTTACATTTGGAAATCTTTCCAAGTATATTTTCAACCATTGGCTTTAAATCGTGCACTAATAGAGAACAATTTGGTTAGATTACATAATTATTCTTCTATGAAATATTTCTTTGTAAGCTCCATGGTGCATTTAGCATAAAGCTAATATGTTTAAAAGTTAATCTTTGAGAACTTGGCATAATCATATGTTTGTTTTTTCAACATGGACATTCTGTGAGACTTTTCAATTAAGCTATTATGCCACCAAATGCTAAATATTTATAGCTATGAAACATATGAGAAATCAATGGATTTAAATTTTAAAATATAACATTGTGCATAATATTAAAAAAAGAAAGAATATTCTATGGTTAACAAAAGAGGTGACTTGTAGGCTGTGGGTTCTGTTAACACACCAGTAGAGAGTAACTTCCATGTTGCAAAATAGTAGGCAGGTGAGCCTGGAGCCTCTGTTTTAAAATCATCAGACCTTTAAATTCATCTTTGGGTCTGAGATGTAAGAACTTTCACTTAACAAAAATTTTGATAGAATCATCATTGTCATGGGGATAATAGGAAAACCTTCATCTATAATTATAGAATTTCTTTTTGTTATTCATTTAAAATAATTTCCAAAGTTCATAGGAACAGAACATTTTAATAAGTTTATACTCTTCACCTTGGTGTTTAATGCTGACCACGACAAAACCTCAAATGATATTTCTATTCTTACCTGCAAGTAGCCTCAATCTTCAGTACTTTTTGTACCTCATGTGGCTTTTTCCCATCTTAATTTTATTCCGTTCTGAGAAGTCCTCCCCCTGCCTTTTGTCTACACTTGGCCCATGTTTTACTTTTTCATGAGCTACCTAGACCTTGATGCCTCAGTTAGATATAATGTGCATTTACTTTGTATTCCCTTATTGCATCCACCCTACTCAACCTAGCAGCTTAGTTATTGATGAGTGTTGCTCATCCTGTACCAGTGGCTTCAGGATGTCTTACTCATCTGGGACTACCAAGCCTTTCCTATAGTGTTTTGCAATTTTAACATGCATTGAATTAGGTCTTTTTCTAAAATATGCAGAATGATTGAAGTGCAAGCTAAAAAGAATATTTAAATAAAATATCTATTCATGAAGAAGTTGTGTTTGGGGAAGTTATAAATACCACTTAAAATTCTCTAGGCACCATTGTAAATTTATAAACATGAAAATTAAGGAATGGTCTATGTATTACCAAGTACTATTTTCAAATTAATCTCCATGAATAACATAAAAAACAAGCTTTTAAAAAATGTATATCTTAGAATTTTATTTTTCCCCCTTTATTGGGATAAGACTGACAAAAATTGTGTGTATTTAGGTTGTATAGGATGATGTTTTAATATATGTATGTATTGTGAAATGATGGCCACAATCAGCCTAATTAACTTATCTATTAAAATCACCATATAGTTAACATTTTTGTTTGTTGAGAACACTTGAGATCTATTCTTTCACAAATTTTAAATATACAGTACATTATTGTTAACTATAGTTACCATGCTGTACACAGGGACTCCAGAACTTACTATTCCTCTTAAACTGAAAGTTTGTAGTCTTTGACCAACATCACCCCTTTTGCTTCACTCGTAGAATGATAACTACTATTCTACTCTACTAGGAGTTGAGCTTTTTTAGAGTCCACATATAAGCGATGTCATACAGTATTTGTCTTTCTGTGTCTGATTAATTTCACTTATCATAATGTCCTCTAGGTTCATGCGTGTTGTTGCAAATGGCAGAATTTCCTTCTATTTTAAAGCTGATATGTCACATTTTTTTTATCTGTTTACCCAGCAATGAATACTTAGGTTGTTTTCCTATCTTGGCTACTTTGAATAACGATGCAATGAACATTGGGATGCAGCTATCTCTTTGAGATAGTGATTCTATTTCTTTTGGATATATACCCATCATAGAATTGTTTGATCATGTGGTAATTCCATTTTTATTTTTATTTTTTTTTTGCTTTTTGGTATGTGGGTAGCTCCCTGGCTGGGAATCGAACCCAAGCCGCAGTGCTGACAGCGCCAGCGCCGAAGCCTTAAGCCACTACACCATCAGGGAACTCCTCCATTTTTTTTTTTTTTTGAGAAAACTCTATACTGTTTTTTATAATAGCTGTACCAATTTACAGTTCCATTGACAGTGTATAAGGGTTCCCTTTCATCCACATCATCTCCAAAATTTGTTACCTCTTGACTTTTTGGTAATAGCCATCCTGACAGGTTTAAAGTGGTATCTCAATGTAGTTTTCACTGGCATTTCCCTGATGCTTAGTGATTTTGAGCATCACTTTATAGGCCAGTAGAACATTTATATGTCTTCTTTGGAAATAGGACTATTCAGGTATTTTTCCCATTTTTAATCAGTTTTTTTGTTTGTTTTGTTGTCGTTTGTTTGTTTGTTTTGCTATTGAGTTGTATTGTTTCTTACATATTTTGGATATTAACCCCTTACCAGATGATAACAAATATTTTCTTCCATTCTGTTTTTCATTTTTATCTTTTGTTGATTCCTTTTCTATGCAGAAACATTTTAGTTTGATATAATCCCATGGTTGGTTTTTGCTTTTGTTCCTTGTGGTTTTGGTGTCAAATCTAAAAACTCATTGCCAAGACCAATGCCCAGGAGATTTTTGCTGTGTTTTCTTTTAGGAGTTTTACTGTTTCAGATCTTATGTTTAAGTTTTTAATTTATTTTGAGTTGATTTTTGTGTATGGTGTAATATTACAATCCAATTTCATTCTTTTCCATGTGACAGTTCAGTTTTTCTAATATCATTTATTTTTTCTTCTTTTCTTTTCTTTGGGTGGGGGTAGTTCCCTGGCTGGGAATCGAACCTGGGCCGCGGCGTTGAGCGCTGAAGCCTAGCCACTACACCACCAGGAAACCCCTTAATATCATTTATTGAAGACACTATTCTTTTCAAGTATGTATTCTTGGTATTCTTGTCGAAAATTAGTTGGCCTTATAAGTATGGGTTTATTTGAGGGCTTTCTAATCCATTCCATTGCATTTGAAATCCTTTAGTTTATACACCACTTAGTGAAGACATACTTCATATTATGATACACAAGGCACTTCTTTATTTGGCATGCAATTAAAGAGATCTGTGTAATGATTCCTGACATGCAGTGGGTCCCTGGTATGTGTCAGGTCCTGTGTTATGTGTTTGATAGAGATTGTCTCATTGTGTCACCACAGAGAATGCTAAGTGATACCATCACTCTATGTTTCATAAATAAGAAAACTGAGACTTAGATACATTAAGTGTTTTAGGAAGCAAATCTGGGCTTTTAAGTCCTAGATTTACTGCCTTCTTCTTGTGGCTGCAAACAATCTCTTAGACTCCGATGAGGAGAAATTAACTGACCATGTCTATTTTGAATATTGTAATGGGTAAATCATTGCAATATTGTCATGCACCTCCAGCTGAGAATGAAATAGATTTAAAGTAATGACTTCTTTGACTTGATGTGCTAATAATTAGTTTTTAGTAGTGTAAATGCTTTACTCTTTATGTACACATCTTAGCAATAAAACTATCCATCTAGTTATTGCTGTGAACAGTTCAAGCTAAATCTATGTCTGTGGTATTGCATAATTTTGGAAAGTATGAATGGAGTCTTAAATATTTACATGGTGATGGAAAGAGAACTGACTCCGGGTGATGAACACATAACAACACACAAATGATGTATCGTAGAATTGTATACCTGCAACCTATGTAATTTTTACTAACCAACGTCACTCCAATAAATTTAACAATAAAAAGAAAAAATAAGTATCCAATTTTCCCATAAAACTTTGTTTCAGAATAAAAACTTAAAGCATATGCTGTAAAAGTAAAATTCTATTCTAGAAAGATTTTTTTTTTTATTAGACCAAGTGTATTTGCCAAGGATGAACACTCTTTTTGAGAATTTTTTTGGTAGAGATTTCTTTGATATTTTATTAACTATATGTATAAATGGGAAATCTCAAAAGATTTTAGGGAAAAACTTTATTTAAAATTTTTTTAAGGTAATGTTCTGAGATTTTGAGTGGTTAAATGGTTTGCTTAATTTCCTAACTCCTAATCCTGTATATTTTCCATTAGTCATATGCATGAGACATTTGGTTTCTGTTTTATAAAAAAAAATTTAAAAAAGAGTAAAAACAGATTTTTCCTTTTACACTAAGCAAAACACAATGTTGAATAATTTAATTTTGTTTAATGGCTTTTGCAATGTATTTTGTATAACTGTTAGCTATTCTAATGTAGAAACTTTCATTTGGAAGGTATTAGTTCCATTTGCTGACACAAAAATATGCAAGGGATCATGATCTCTTTTTCCTTTTCAGGGAAGTTAAAAAAAACACATTGTTCAGTAAATGTGGTTATCAGCGACCTCTTTGAACATAGGTTATGTCATGTGGGTAAAAAATAACTAGACGGGAAATGAAATATAATTGGTCATGATTGCCAGTGGAATTGAATAAATGTCTAGTTGTCTCTACAGTTTTGACCAAGATGCAATATTTGACACACACAAAATTTTCTACCGCAGGCTTGGGATTTGCCCTAGTCATTAAAAAAAAAAAAAAAAAAAAAAAAGAGGCAATCAAGGGCTCACCCACTAACAGGATTAAGAGGCAAAAGTTATTCAAAGTAGAATCAGAAGAACTTCTAACTGGTTTAGAAATTTATTGCTGAACAGAAATAGGTACTTACCATATTTTGCCATGTATAATGTGCACTTTTTTGCCCAAATTTGTGAGATAAAAATAAGGATGTGCATTTTACATGGGTAGTACTAATTCTGTATCTATGTAAATGTTTTTAATTCTTTTATTTATGTTTGTGAGTTAAAAGTGTAACTCTAGAAATCCATAATGATATCTGTATGCAAAATAATACCCTGGAATATGATAATTGTTTTTTTATTGTTAAATTTATTGAGGTGACATGGGTTAGTAAAAATTGCATAGGTTCCAGATGTACAATTTTACAATACATCCCCTATGTGTCACATTATATGTTCATCACCCAGAGTCAGTTCTCTTCCCATCACCATGTATTTGACGACGCCTCCCTCCTCTCCCACACCCACCCATTACCCTCAGGTAACAACTAAACTATTAACTGTGTCCATGAGTTTTTGTTTCTTTGTTGCTTTCAGTTTTATATTCCACATATGAATTGTGTTAAAAAATAAATGCTTAAATTCCTTTATAATACAAAAAACAAGAAGCTAAATATAAATAAATAAAAATTTGAATTAAAACATTAAGACAAAAGATTTCTTTCCCTGAAAGTTTGAACCAAAAAACTGAATGTGCATTATACACGTTATACACGGCAAAATACGATAATTGAACTTCCACCTCATGTCCAATTTGATCTTGAAGTAAAAAAGAGGAATAGCTTTCAGAGCACAGTCGACTTGAAAAGCTGGTGTCCTTTCAGTTGGTGCTTCCCCCACTGTGAGGAAATCAACATGCTATCTCATGCACCTAATAAAATTAAATAAAGTGCAATCATACATTTTAAATAGGAAAGGCTATTACTGCTTCTAGATATGTTTTCTGCTTTTCAAGCGTGATGTATGAGTATGTTTTCCTAAGGCTGAGAAACTGCTGAGAATTGATACTGGGTTCTCTCCCTTTGCAAAAATCTCTTTTTTACTTTAAGCTTTAAAACATACCTCTTGATTATTATAATGCAGAAAAATGAATTACCTCAAAGACTACTTTATCTTTTTTTAATTACAAGAGTAGGTAGCAGATAATATCTATAGTCAGAGAGTTGGCTCCAACAAGAAAGTATTTAGAGGTCATTCTTCTTCTTTTTCTTCTAGGTAAAATTGGTCCTGTTGTTGCTGCTGTTGTTTTATCATTCTTCCTTTTCTTTGTATTTCAGAGAATCTTATAATATTTTATTTGTTAGTCTAATTATCAACTATATTGTTAATTCAACATCTAGAATACTGATCTCTCCAAATAATCCAAATATTGTCATTTTCATTTCTCAGAAGTATTTCATAGGATTATGTAAGAGCACATCTCTTTTTTGTTGGATTAAATGATTCATAGATGTTTTGTAATTTCTTAACCCTTTATTTTGTAAAATTCATATCAAAATTGTTTGATTTTTTTATTCTGATGAGAACTTAGAAATATTATATGGATACCCTGTAAGCCTATATACCGAGGTTTTTAAGAGCTATGTGTTTCAAAGTAGAAAATGATCAAATATCTATTTTAAATAAAGCATTTTCAAGTTGCTTTTGAGAGAGACTATGAGGTCAGACATTTAATTCATGAACTCATCCTAGAAAAAAGGGCTACATACCTCATTGCTACAGTCACCTTCGAAGTCCTCCCCTTGGGAAGCTACGCACCGATGTCAGCACCTAGCCCACCCTTCAAAGCAATTTCGGAACTCTTTTTCTGGAATGGCCATCAGAGCTGTCGTCATGCCCCAAATCTGACAAGCAAGTTTGCGAACTTGCCGCTGTGCGCTCACGTTGGCGGCACTGTACAAACAACTCAGTAAGGTGTTAGAACTTTGGCAAGGCTCTGGGGTTGGTGCACGCTTCCCGAGGGGAGGACTTCGAAGGTTGCAGGTAACCGTAGTGATATGCAGCAATGAGGTAGGTAGCTTTTTTTCTAGGATGGGTTCACAAAATTTTCTGACCTTGTAGAAAGAAAGATTAAAAATACATGATGCCTGGATTCCGGGCACACGTGACCTAGTGGACTCTTTAGTTTAAACTAGGGTGTAGACATTTAGTCTGTTGAAAAAGAAAACAGTTCAGAAACTGGGGTTCAAAGGAAGGATTTGAGCTGCCACAACAGAATGGTCGTCTTGACTGAAAAGGCATGGAAAATTGTCCATTTGTTTACCCATTTTCTTACCGCTGTGACACTTTCAAACAAAGAAATTCTACTTTCCCCTTTTGTCTTTGTATCTCTGGGAAAGAGAAAGTGCTCACTGTTGGTTGTATGAGTGACTGATGGACTGACTACGTAAATGAAATTCAAGTTCAAGATCCAAGGTGTCATTAGTCAGGAGTGGACCGATTATGAAGTTATGATTCCCATATATGTATAGAAGTCTAAGTGATCAGCAAACTGCGGATGCTCAGCAGGCAGACTAGGTTGGCTAGAGAACAGATATAGAAAATTACTTATGGCAAAATGACTTTAGTTTACATGTGGAGAAATGTAATTACTGATCTTCAGTTACTTGTATTGACAGAGAGTTTTTAGTTGCCATCTAAAACTTATTTTGAATAATTAACCTCTCAGTCATCCAGCTTAACTGTATCAGTTAGCTGCTTTCTCTGACCACAACAGTATTTTTATTGGAAACCAATATCTGTGATTGAATTAAATAGCTTATTCTTTACTAAGGCAGTATCAGAGAAGACATTTCAATTATATAAATGGTGAACCATGATATAAGAAGTTAAATATTTCCCTGGACAATGAAATTTAGTTTATTATGTTCCTAAACCTTTACTTGCCACTTTTTACTCATGTTTGGCTTATTAAAATGCAAATTGCCCTAGTTAATGGAGAGAGATTTGAGGGTTAAAGAGTCCTCAAGATCAATGTAACAAAAGTAGTCAGCTTAAGATAACTCTAAGAAAATAAATAATTTAAATTTAATAGTAATACTCATATTTATTAGAACATCTAGTTAGGCAATGCGCATTCAACCTTTTTCTTTAAGAAATAATATAAGTAAAATCATGAAATATTTTTATTGTAATTTCATGATTGAACGAAGGGAAAAGAAACCATAAAGTCAAAGAAAATAAAGTTAAAGGAAGTTAATTAACAAGGTTCCAGTGTTAATATGTTCTAGCCTAAGAGCATAAATAAATGGAACTTGGAGTAATGGTCAACAGTGTGGTTTCTCATGGAGATAGACTTGAGCTTTGGATCTGCCAGTTAGTAGCCATCCTTTTGTTTCCCCAGCTCTGAAATGAAGTCGGTAATAGTGTTTACCTTATGGGATATTATGGTATTAAATGTGTTGATGCTTGCAAAGTGTTTAGAACAGTGGCTAACACATGGTACATGTTATCTAAGTATAAGCCAAGAATAAATAAATAACATAGATGTGGCTCTCCGAAGATGATACTAGGTATCAACTTATATATGAAAGGTTATGTAACTGCAATGGAGAAAAAATGGCCACAAGTTTCTCGGTCATTTTTCTGAAGTATAAGTTACAGCGTAAATAGGAGCTATAAGTGAGCATGACTTGATTTTAGAGTAGTCCTTTCAAGAAGTTAGATTGAGTATGCAGATGAACTATCTGCTCTTACCACTTGTCTTTCTTCTGTGTTTCATCTTCATTTTCTGCATCTCAGTTTATTTAGGCCGTTTCCATTTCCTTGTTGCTTTACTCTTTTAGCATAATGCTTAGGAAATATTTATAAAACAGTACTGCTAAAAACTCCCTATATAGCATTTGAACTCTTTAGAGGTAAGATGTTATGAAAACTTAATAAATAATTAAAAGATTACAGAGACAATAGGAGGAGAAATACATAGAAGTGGTGTGCTTAGGGGATGACAATACAGAATCCTGGATATAATTAATTTCAGAGAGCCAGGATTTTCTTAACTCTCATAAAGAGTGCAATGCAATTCTAGACTGAGTAATTTCAAAGACCAGTGCTTTTAAGATATGGCCTGTGAAAAGTTGGAGAGGGGCAGTTCTTTTCTTGCATGGATGTGGCCTGAATATCAACCACTTTGGAAACATAGAACTGAGTCATATAAATCATACACACACACACACACACACACATGCATGCACACACACGGGATGTCTGGAAAGTATCTAGCCATGTAATATGAAAAATAGAGGCATTTTGGCTGGATTTTTTTTCTGGATAGCCCTCATATATTTATTTATATACATCTGTCCATGTGACTTGAAGCTGTAAGATATATGGCTACTTCTGAAAGTAATTTACATGTAACTTTTGATAAAGAAAGAGATGAATTTAGTAAAATTCCAATGCCATTTTCTGCAGTGACCCCATTTAAAATGCTCCTTTTGGTGAGGAAGGCTGGGACATGTGCTGACTAGAAGACTTTTGGTTACTTTAAAAAATTCTGGATTATTTCTTTATCTCTCTTTAGTTTATTGAATAATGTAAAGCTCTAATCATGTCAAGTTATTTGTGTACCACATGAGCAGGTTTAAGAAAATTTTTGCTATTGTGAGTTGATAAAATCAGACACCTGGAGGCCACTGCAATGACACAGGTAAGAGATGATGGTGGCTTAGAATGCAGGTAGTGGGAAATGGCTTGGGTGAGTATATCATTTCAAGGTGTAATACATGGAAACAAAGAAATAAACAGAGGAGCAAAGGGTGGGTGGCATTATGCCTTTTGGATTGAGCAACTGGAAGGCTGCAATTGCCCTTACCTGAAAAGAGAAGGTCACCAGTAGGAACTAGATTTGAAGGGAAGATGAGAAGATTAGTTTTGACATTAAATTTGAGATGCCTAATGGACATTTCAGTGGAGATGTCTGCTTTAATACACATTTTCTTATGAAAATACATTACCTACAGAGCTTAGACAAGTTAGGTGATGGGTGGATGTAACAGGAAATACATTTGCAGGTATAACTCACATGTCTGATTTTCACTGTTTCAAAGGTCACTGACCCTCTTGGAAAATAGGGCTCTTTTCCTAGGTCAGTCTATCCTAATGGACCGAGTCCTGTTGAAAATTCTCCTCTCACGTGCGTGTTCATAGCAGCATTACTCAGAATAGCCAAAAGGTGGAAGCAACCCAAGTGTCTGTCAATGGGTAAGCAAAAGGTGGTCTAGGCAGACGATGGAATATCATTCAGCCTTACAAAGGAAGGAAATACTGACCCACCCTATAACGTGAATGAACCTTGAAGACATTATGCTAATTGAAATAAGCCAATTATAAAAAGACAAATACTATTTGATTCCACTTTTATTAGGTATCTAGGGTAGTCGAATTCATAGAAACAGACAGTTTAATGGGTATTGCATATTTTGACACAATTAAAAAATTTAAAAACACTTCATATCTTGCTTCTGCTGTTCTCTCTTACTGGTCCATTCTCAACATTTTTTCTCTTATTTCACTCTCTGAAGTTCCCATTGACATGAAACTGTGGCAGACTTAAGAGTTTTCAGACTCTAAGATTTGAGGGCAGAGAAAGGCAAGAACCAATTGGTAGGAATCAACCTCAAATTCAATTGTCAGATATCACTGGTCCCAGAAAACTAACTTTCTTCTCCTGACACACCTTCCTTGGGCTCAGACTTCACATTGTATTTCCAAGGTCTTTCTTCCTCTCTAGACGTTTGTTCATCACTCTTGATCTCCAGTTTACTAAGACCTTCACTTCCATCTCCAACGCAACTCTGTCCTTGGGAAATTCTAAACTCCTCTACCTTTATTTTGTAGACCATGCCCTGGTCTACATGAGGCCTGACATTTATATTCAAAAAGTCTATCAAGGTATTTTCCACATGAATTATAAATTCCAAATGAATGGTAAGTTCCAAATGAATTTCTAAATGAGAAGAATTATTATCCTTCCTTAGTATTCTGAATATGCTTCAGCAGGTTTTAGCATAAAATATTAATATTTTTTCTTCATAATACTCAAGAAAAATATTAAATCACACTATGTCCCTTGTAGATTAAATACTGAGGAGGTCTTTTTAACCCAAATATATATCAAATGCTACAGCTATAAGTTCGTATTTATTGCTATCTCTATATAAGAAAATATGTGACTAGAGCTTTGACTGATGGTCTCAGTTGAATTAAAAAATATCCCCAGTCTTTATTTGTAATTGCTTGAAGTTCAACTTTAAATGCAATGTCTTCTTCAACAGTTTCTGGAGGATGGTTGCTTCCTCCAATTTTCTATACAAATTGTTAATAACCTTTTACCTGTAACTCAGACAGGGCATGATGCTACAGTGTTTTATTTCTGACTCTGTTGTATTACTTGCTCAACGGATTTGCTGCCCTTAGTACTGGAGCCTATCCCTGCATGTCCCCTCTCTGATGGCCCTCTCTATGGAAGGAGTATACTTCCCAACACTTCATGTGAGCCTTGTACTTGTGACACTGGCCAATGCCTGCTGAGACTGAGAAAAAGTTCTGTAGTCCCATCTTTGCTGTTTTCTTTGCAAAGAACAGCAAGTTTCGGATAGGGGCTCCTTTTTCAGCATGGCTCTCCCAGTGAAGGGGCACATGGAAGCAAGAAGCAGCTGATGCACAGCAAGCAGGTACCGGGAATGAGACATGCACCTTTGTGGTTTTGAGCCATCAGGATTCTATTAGGAAGACTAGAGAAAGCTGGCTGTCACAGACGCTGAGCTGTACCTCTGCATCTGGCGAGCTGCTTTGGTATTCTCCCATTACTGAGGTGATGGAGTTTGTTTTATAACACTTTGGTTTTAAGTGGGGTTATCACATTCCTCTTTAACACCAGCATGGCTTTTGATATATATATTTCTATGCATATTATATTAGACAATTATTTTGGTTCAGCAGCTCAGAAGTTTAATGTTTATTTTCAATCAAACCATGCAACTGAGTTTGCAAGTGAATTAGCCCCTGATGGCCGACCCATCCATTCTATGTAATGGATTCTCTTATCTCCTATGTATCTAGAATAGTACTAGTTATATCCAACCCCAGGGAGTATTGAGAAAATGGAGAACCCTTGGTGGTGTGTTCTCTCAAATAATTTTCTGTGTTTTTTGGTTCAGATAGGAAACCTTGGGCAAGTTATTGGTGGCCATAGAACAAAATCTCTGTACTATTCTGCAGTTTCATATATTAATTTCCTGTAGGCTTAAAGAATATAAGACAGGACTCCCAATTGACACAGTTCCCTGTCTCTACCAAGTAGCTCCATTACCCACTATCTGCCATGAAATGCCTTAGCCTGGGGCTCACGACAGCAGTCAGGAGATCAGTCAGATATATGTGGATTTGGATACTTTTGCTCCAGACCATACACTAGTGTTCTCAATTGAGACATTAAAAAAACATTATTATTATTATTATTATTATTATTATTATTATTATTACTAATAAAACATATATGCCATGATACAGCCTCAATACAATTCTTGAGCTGGTAAGTTAAACATATCTTTAAAAAAAGCCTAAAGTATTCTCAAACAAGTATGATTTATATCCTCTTCATTATTCTCAAAACCTTCTCATTTTCTCAAATTGATGTTACAATAACTGATTGCTTTGCTCTTCTGTCATGTTTTCTATCTGTTGCTGTAATCTGTTTTGACATTCATGGCTGGGAGTTAGCAAAGGTCTGCTTTCACCCAGGGTCTGGATATTGCACCCCTAGGCACTGGCTGCTCTAGCTCTTTCCCCGGGATATTTGTTTACTTCCTGTTGATAGTTATCGACATACGGTGCTGCTGGATCGCTGCTGCTATTCTGCTAATCCTGGTATTTCCACTTCCTCTTTCTTTACCTGTCTGTCCTGACACTGAGCTCACCATTCTCTAAGTATTCTGACTTTGCTTCATTCTTAGTAAAGCACCATATTTCCTGTGATTCTGAACTACATTCCTAACAGCTTGGCACCTACATTATTAGGAGTTGAGTTGCTTTCTAGCTACTTTCAGGACACCTCACTGTTTCACAAAGAAGAAAGAAAAATAACCCCCAAAAGCGATTCTCTCAGAAGAAAATTTAAATTAAAAAAAAAACTTTATGATCCTTTGTTTTCATTTGAAATCTTTCCTCAACCACAGTTCCAAAGAGGACATTGAAATCAGTTTAATGTCACTTCAGATTTTTGGCTTCTAAAATCCTTTCCTTTAATGTATGTGGCTAACTCAGAGAATAACTGGTTCTATCATAAAGGATTATTTCACAACCAAAGGTTCTCTGAGCATAATAAAGCTTGTATATTGATGGGTAGTTATAGTGTTGAAAATACAGAATTATTGTTAGAGAATTTATTTTTGGCTGATTTATCAAATTAACATTCCTATAGATCTGAATTTCTAATATGAAATATTATTTTTAAAATTCTATAATGTAGTTGGCTCATTTCGTGTACATAATATATAGATTTTTATATATATGTAGATATATAGATATTTTTTCCCAGAGAACTAAAAATTATACAATTTCTATTTAGACCTTAAATTTTCAACATAATTTTTATTGCTTTTCACTGACAATTATTTAATCTTGCCCATTTCACCCACAATAGAGCGAAGAGTTATTTCAATAAGAGATTATGTATTTGTAATCAATTGCAGCATGTAAAATTAACCAATCATTTAGTGGCTTAAATAACAAATATTTGTTGGCGCAGAGTTTACGCTGGCCTGGATTCTGGGAGGAGCTTAGCTGAATGGTTCTGGCTCAGGGTGTCCCTTGCAGTCATACTGTTGGCTGGAGCTACTTCGTCTGACTAGGACTGGAGGGTCCTCCTTCCAAGAAGCTCATTGACATTGTTGGCAGTTGGCTGAGGGCCTCATACTCCCTTGCATGGCCCCTCATCCTCCAAGGCCCCTCCAGCAGGATAGCCTGGATTTCTCTACATGGAGGCTGGATGCTGTGTGAGAGCGAAAGAAACAGAGATGGAGACAGAGAAATATGACAGAGATAGAATATATATGTATATATATGTATGTATGTATGTATGTATGTATATGTGTATATATGTATATATGTATGTGTGTGTGTGTGTGTGTGTGTGTGTGTATAGAGACAGAGACAGAGACAGAGACAGAGACAGAGAGAATCTAAAACAGAAGACAATACAGGCCATCACACAGGGCCCATCATTTCTACTATATTCTATTAATTAGAGGCAAGGCAGTAAATCCAGTGTATACTCCAAAAGAATAGATGACAAAGGGTTGAATACCTGAAGGTGAGGATCACGGGGTCATTTTAGAGGCTGCCCACTAGAGCAGGCAGCTGCAAATAGTGGAAAGCCAAATGAAGTTAGCGTAAGCCAAAAGGAGAACGTGTGCTCTTTTCCGGAGACGAGCAGGGAGTGTAGTTACGCCTGGTGGGAAAGCTTGTAAAAACTAAGGCAGTTTCTCACTTGCGATGGGTACAAATTTTCCTCATCTCTGCTTTCTTTTTGATATCTAAATGGAAATAGGCCACTAAAATTCAAACACGTATTTTCAACTAAAACACCAACGGGGACCAACTTCAACAGCTTTGTTCTGATTTAAATCACTGGTAAAAAGATTCTCATTAGCCCAGTTGAAACTCATTCCAATCGGCTCCAGTGTGTGGGTGGTGGGTGGAGAAGAGGGTTCATGGTGGAAGTAGGGGAGACAATGCAAGTCACGTGACTTTACCTATGCTCAGGTGGGATTATGGATCCAAGCATTTAAAAAAACACTTTCTCACAAGGGAAGCACAGGTCCATTCACCATTAAAATAACTGGCTGGGGAGTTCCCTGGTGGTGTAGTGGCTTAAGGCTTCGGCACTGGCACTGTCAGCGCTGTGGCCTGGGTTCGATTCCCGGCCAGAAAACTACCTACATACTAACAAACAAACAAACAAAAAACCAACAAAAAAAATAACTGGCTGACTTAAGTTCAATGCAGATCTGAGACTTTAACTTTTATATGTTTGACAAAGCTAACAATTTTTTATTTTTTAATTGTAATAACTCTAAAAATTTTCCATCTTAACTTTATTAGTTATTCACTTTTCTGAGATGACACTAAGTTCTAGAAAGTGACAGACAAAATGCAAGGAGATAATGACATAAACACTGCTGTTTAGGCAGATCACGTGATGCTTTCAAACAGAGCTCTTATATGTCTGTGGAATTTTCAAAGTATTTCTTTATCATAAAATGTATAAAAATGAATTTCGAACAAACACTATTTAGGATGTGTCAATGCCCAATGAAGGAAAGTGCAGAATGTTTAAAAGCTGTATATGAATTATGAATATTATCTATAATTTTAAATTATAAAAATAATACATCTTCCTTATTAAATACTCAGACAATACATAATTTTGTCAAGAAGTTAAAGTCACCCAGAAATCCACAATCCAGGATAACAACCACATACTTCTGGCGTAGAGCCTATCAGACTTTATCTCAATGAATATTTTCCACAGGCGACTATTTTTAGCTGGATTTTTACACTTGCAAACACATTGCGGATTTTCTCCATGTAACTAAATATAGACATATACAATTATTTTTAATGACTACACTGTATTGCTTTGTATGGTGTCCCATAACCAGATCCCTATGGATGTACATTTTTTTTTCAGTTTCTAATTATTCTCTAATATCAATAGAATATCCTTGCACTTTATCTTTGAGCACTTGTCTGATTTTAGTGTGTATTTTTAGCAGTGGAATTGCTGGGTCAGTGAATATGCGTTTGAATTTGGAAGCAGATTGCCAAATTACCCTCCAGGAAGATTTTTTTTTTTTTTGCAGTTGATAGTTCTACCAGCAGTCTTTAAGGATGCCTAATTCCCTCAACCTCAGTCAAACTGGCTGTTTGCAATGTTTTTAGTCTTAGCAATGATGTAAGTGAAAAGTGATATTTCATTGTTGTTTTGATTTGCATTTAAAATCTTATTTTTAAAGCAGAAGGGATGGCCAGAGCATATTAAGTAGAGTCAGTCCGAGCATCTGGGGCCTGGGAATAAGTGAAAAGCAGAGCTGTAGGAGACTTTCTGTGCATTTTATCCAAGTAATTTATAACCGCTGCATTGATACGAGATCCACTAAGCTGCCTTGACTGTGCTGGTGGACAGGCACCTTGGTGAGAAGTCAAGTTAGACTATCTGTCTCGTGCACCTTTTATACCATACACTTATGTCCACTCTTAAATTCACATCGGTTAGTGACCCGTTATTTGGGCTCTGTCTCTGGGACCTACTTTCCCTTCCAGACCTCATCTCCTACAGGAATGGCGGTTATCCTTCACTTATCACCACTATGGATTAGTTGCTTAGTTAACAATGAAAAGCAAGAAATAGTTGCTTCTTTCCAGTCCGGTTTGGCCTCCAGGGCCTCAGACCTGCAGCTCAGAGCAGAGCGTGCATCGCCATCGCCTGTTCTGTAGAATCTTTTCCAGTTGCTTTCTGCAGCATTGCACCAGCTTTCTCAGGAAGGCAAATTCTGTGCAGTGTCCTGTGATTTTTCTTTGCTTTCATTCACATAGCATTGTGTCTATGAAATGTGGTTGGTAGTACTGGTTTCAATGCTGGTGCAATTTTATTCTGTGTTCTTGCTTTTCATTGCCTTTTCCATCACATTTTTGATGATTTCGACAGTGTGTGGAAAAAGTGGTAAAAGGATTCTTTCACTATTCTCTTTCCTGGAAGTTAACATCCTGGAGTTTCATCTTGTTATGTTATGCAACATTCAATTATTGTATTAACTTGTGGCTGAAATTCAGTTATAAGTCAAGCATCCAGGCATGCTTGGAGAAGAGGATCAGTGTCACCTCAGAAACTCTTGAAATGGGGAAGCATCTTCTATCTTCACACCTATTAACCACAGTATAAGTGAGACTCAAGAATACCATCAATTCAGGGGTTGTATTAATCGAGCAAAAATAATTGATGGTTACTAGGCAGAGAATAGTGAGGACAGCAGGGAGCACATGTCCTTCAATTCCTATCATTTGGAGAAGACTGCTTTAACCTCTGATTTGCTAATTAATTTGGGAGAATGCTGTCATGCTGTAATACCCAGGAGGTCACACAGCTGCACACCTATCTCACTTTTATGTGAAGGAAGCAAATGAGAAAAATTAAGCTGACATCAAGGTAACACTTTTTTTTCAAAATGAAGTTTATTAACCACCAATGAGCTATTCAGCCTAGTGTCCTGTATCAACTTAATGCTCATCAAATCCTCAGCATTTCCCAACAATTGTTGCCCAATTATTGACTCAACTCATCAAGGAGAAAGTGAATTGTTTTGTTCATTTATTTAAAAGGCATCAATGTGTGCATTTTATTTTAGAAAATTTCTTATTGTAAAGGAATTAGCTAAGTAGAAAATGCTTTTTCACACAGTCTATCTCTAAAGGCTATCTCTGTCCTAGCCTTTGCCTTTAGAATAGTTGACTTTATAATTTGTGATCTATCTGTACCTTTCTGAGAAAAAAGGCACCCCTACTCATACTGACACCAGGACAACAAATGTCAGTATGGGCCACAGGACCAAACTGAGGGTTATAGTTTTCCCGCCAAGGAGGCTAGAGTCAATGCTGTGGTACAACCCCAGAAAAGTTAGTCAGACTACCTCATGAATAAATGAATAATGTACTTTTATTGAGGTTTGTTCTCAGGATTCAGAGACAAGTATTGGCATTGCATATTACATGAAAAAATTAAGAAACATCCTTCTTCAGCATCTCTACCTGCTACCCCAAAGTGCCTCCCCAAGAGCATGCACTCCTTCCCTCCGAAGAGCCTTCCCAATCCAGGATGGAACTCTGGGCCCAGCTTTCCTATCCACTTGGTCCAATCTGGCCATGAGCCCACCTCCTGTGGAAAGCTTTTCTGCAAGCATTCTCATTGAGGGATTCACCGTCCAATCTCAAGTGGATTATCACAACTTGAACCAAATGCAACACACCTCACTGTTTTCTTTTCTTTCTTCCTTCCCCCTTCCCTCCCTTCCTTCCTAACTTCTTTCCTTCCTTTCTAACTTCCTTCCTTCCTTTCTGTCTTCATTTTTTATTTATTTCTCTCTTTTTTTTGTGGGGGGAAGGATGGGTATAGGTTGGAATTTAGGAAGAGGGTTTTGGGGGTGAATTCTGATTCTCAAGGGTTTTAGAAGATTCAGGTTTTACACAATATTAATGTACCAGGCCTACTGTTTGATTATTAGCAATAAATGTATATTTTAAATGATTTATACTATCTTAGATCTAAGTGATGAGAGACAACTTCAGGATGATCTAGGTCAAGTTCATTGAATATGTGTTTCAGTTTTCAATACATTATACATTGAGAGACACTCAGGATTTTATTTTTATGAGAATTTGTGTTAAGGCTTGAGTTAAGGGATGATCAATTGTATTTCTTTATATGCTATACAATTTTAATTTAATTATATTAAATTAATGGTAACCTAACCAAAAGATATGTGCAGTAGACCTTCAGTTAACTGGCACCCAAGGGGATTGGGAGATGTCAGCTTAATGTAGTTTCTGGTTGCTTGAGAGTTACTATTAAAAACAGGCCTAATACTGTATTCCCTGCTATAGGATACTATACTATGAACTTCATATTGCCTTGATATTCAGATTGAAATATAGTAATTAAAAGTAAATAAGGACAAATTAAACTTAATGTAACACACTTTTATTGTTAAAACAGGTTTGTGAATGCATTGTGAATATTAGTTAAATAGCAGTCAATAAACTTTTCAACTTAATGAACTTCACTAACATAATTTTTTTTTAACTTCAAGTGATCTACCAAAACACAGACATAGACACAGACACAGACAAAGACACAGACACCGCCCCCACCACACACACTTAAAACTAACAGTAGGGGTAGAGAGTAGACATGATATCAGGGTCATCAGGATGTGATGATGTAGCTAGTACAGGATCAGGAGAAGTGAATGTAGATGGTTCTGGATCTACATCAGTAGATGATGCTGTACTCGCAAACTTGCTTGCAGCTTTCTTAAAAAATAAATGAATATCAGCTTGCTTTGAGGCCCTACACCTCTCATGCAAAGATGCTCTGCATGATGTGCAGCTGAATAACACACTGAGAAGTGAAGAAGGATTGCTGGTCTGCAATTACAGCTATTACAGTTTCAATGGCTGCAGTAGCTCTTTGCTAGGATACATTTTCCACCTCACATGCATGGTTATCACTCTCTTCCTCCTCTGCAACATTCATTTTTCCACAATTCACAACAGCTTCTATGATGTCTTCTGTATTAAGTGTATGAGTTATTGGAATAGCTTCATCCACAGGAAGCCAGTTGTTGAGTTCATCTTGAGACAAATTCATTTTGTTATTAGAAGAGTCAACTAGCTCACAGATTTCATCATAAACTCTGCTACTGGCAGCTGCACTATTGACTGGGCTTACTTGCAATATGCCAAGTTTACTTGCATTATTGCTGGAAACTGATTTTATTTTAATTTTTATTTAAAGTATTATTTCTTCAACTTTTTTGCCTGTTGCTTGAAAGTGCCAGTTGCTTGAGTTCCAATTAATAGAGAATCTACTGTATTAGGATGCTATAATAGTAAACAAATATTGAGAAATAATGTAGAGCCAATCTCATACATCTAACATCTATTAGATTCATTTGTAAAAATGTATTTTTCTAAATAATTGACGCATAATTTAAAAAATGGTACTACAAGAATTATAGTGCAAATTAGTCATTACTTGTTCCACCCCTTACCTTAGAGATTACTTTCAACTCTATTAGAGTTTTCTTTTAGTATTATCTTCATATATGGAAAATAAAACTATAGAACTACAGTTACCGACAAATAGAATACATTACTTATATTTATAGTTATTGATTTTTTAAAAATTGACTTCCCCAAATTGATTGAAATCTATCTCTCTTACATTCCTAATCTCAACATATAATTTTATATCCACTTCAGATAAAATCATGTAGTTGGCATTTACATTATTATATCTTTATAAAAATTTCATAAGGTTGAGCCATTTTGTACTTTATATTTTATTTTTGTACAACTTTTTATTTTTCCTGGACTTAATGGTTGTCTTAGTTTTTTCATTTGCTTAGTTTTCTGTGTTCTTCTTACTGATTTATTTTGAATCACTCAGAATTATTCATTTTCACTCCTTTTCAGTCACTTTCCCCTTTTTTTATTATTTGACATCTTTCATTGGCTGTTAAATCCCCCCTCACATGTCTTTGCCCTTTTGAGTTAAAAGCAAGTGTTTAATCTCCTATGATAAACAGAAATGTCTGTGTCACATTCTTTAAATATTTTATCGAGTCTTTGTATCAGTTTAAAAAGGTGATGTTACTATTATATCACCCCCCCTTTTAAGTAAGAAGATGGGAATTTAGAAGTATTGAGTGGCTTGATTTTTTTCCTATTTGTACCCATGGTAGACCTGGGATTTCCGAGTCATCAGTAGCCTCCCTCCCAAGTTCATTCCCTCACTCCACTGTCACCGAGTGTCTCTAATGTGAGAATTCAGACAAACCTTGGACTCCCCCACAAGTTTCTTATCAAAATAGCATTTTCATTTTTGTTATGTTTTAGATCAGTTTCATTACTGCTCCACCTAATTTAATAGTTGATCTGATATAAGCAGTAAATAGAATATATAATGAGCATGTCTGAATTCCAAGATGTTAAAGAATTAGTGAAACAGTTCACGGAGGAGCCAGAACTGAGGAAATACAGCAATGCTAGGGAAATAGTGTGCTCTGATCAGAAGATGGACCCTATGCCATCATTTGAAAATAAAAGGGGAAAGAAATCTGTACATGCTCAGAGAACAATTTAGTGCTAAAATCACAGGAGTTTACTATACTAGCAAAACTAGCTTTCTGTTGTTTTCTAAAATTACATAGCGGATGAAGAAAATGTAAACAGCAGATGGGATGTATCAGGACTTAATTACAACACTTGATACAGTACAGCAGAAAATGTTAGGTAAAAAGTTCATTAAAATGAGTGTCTCTCTAAGCATTGCTGCTTTCCCTGAAAACAACTGAAGCTAAGTATACTTTTTTGTTTTTATTTTTTATTGTTAAATTTATTGGGGTGACATTGGTTAGCAAAAATTACATAGGTTCCTGGTGTACAGTTCTACAGTGCATCGTCTGTGTGTTGCATTGTGTGCTCACCACCCAGAGTCAGTGTTCTCTCCATCACCATGTATTTGACCCCCCTCCCTCCTTTCCAACCCCCTCCCCACTTAACCTCAGGTAACCACTATTGACTGTGTCCATGAGCTTTTATTTCTTTGTTGCTTTCAGTTTTACATTTCATGTTTTTAGAAGATTAACATTAACCTGCTGAGATGAATAAGGTTTCAAAAAACAAATTGTGGGACCACTTTTAGGCTTGCTGCTCTGAATACCTTCATTATACTAAGGAACAAGTTAACACTTGAGAACACAAAACCATTATGGGCAACCCTGAGATGTGAAAGTCATGAAAGAATCTTTCAAGTTTTGTTGGAAATGTGCAGTATATAACAAAGAGATGTATGATCAAATACGTTAAAAGTGCTTATTTCAAGTCCAAGCTTCTGCCAAAGATGATGACATCATTAATGGAATTTAATTTATCTGATTATAAATCAGCATTTTACTACATCAACTTTCAAATGCCAGGAACTAATGTTTCACATCACTTAGAAAGCAGAAGTAAAAGATGTTTTTGTAAATCAAGATAATAATCACAGATATATAAAAACAAGAATGACCACAGATATATAAATAATCTCAATGACTCGGTTATAAGGAAATGCTACCTTATTTTAGAGATGAAAAAATGGAATCCAAGAAGATGGATTAACTCTTCTAGTCTCAAATGTAATGGTTACATTACTAAATAAACCAATAGTTTCTCTGTGTACTGTTATTTTAATAAGGTTTAGATTTTATAAAGGAGTAATTGTCAGAAATGAGTTTTAAATGGCACTATTAACTAATTTCCAAAGATTTGGGTATTAACAATAAATTTTGGAACATTGGAGAATGAAAATATTATAAATGCAAATTTTTCATTTATAATTCTCTTAAAGGCATTTCATTTCTTTTCCTAAGAGAGTTGCCTTGCTTAAACCTTACAGAAATTATTTTGCTTTTGAATGCTAGTGATGAGAAACACTCTCACTCCTTTAGCAGACATTTTTGTACACCTATGTGCTGGAGTTGTGTCAGGCTAGGGAGTAGAATGCCAAACTAACATAGTATACATTGTCTGTCATGATGGAACATTCATTTCAGTGGAGAACTAGACTTTATATTATGGTCGTAGCAGGCAATCTAATTAATATTTTGTTTTCACATTTCTAATGTCCATGGCTTATGGTTTTCACAATAGCTATCACATAATTATCCTGACATTGTACACATATGGTGTTACTAGATAGCCATGACTGTGAAATGTGGTTCCTTAGCAACTAAAAATGTACCTTGAAAAAGCAAGGAATTTTTTATGAGATACTCTAGGGTGACAAGTCCTTATCAAGAACTATAGGTTAACCTGCAATACAATATTTTTTAGTATTCAGTGAAAAATATTTCAGATAAAAAGCAGAATGTGAAATTGCAATTTTTCTGGTACTTTCTAGTGTTTGAAGTCACCGTTGTTGCCTAAATGAGACTAGATAGGGAGCCGTACCTGAAACCTCCTGCCCAGGGTTGTGGTGTGCTTCCGGCAGAGCAGGATTAGGTCCAGGTCCCAGATTCTCTGTCTGCTACTCTAGCATCACATCATTGTGAATTAAAGGGATTTGAAAGGAAAATTGTTCAGGCTCTAGGTGCTCCCAGTTTTAGAGGCTCCACTTCATATATATCAAATATATAATAATGTACCACATTTCATATTAACTATAATATATAATTACTCGAGCATTACGTTGAAAGCAGAACCTCTCAGAGTGCACTGTCCAGCTGCCTATCTAAACACTCTCTGGAGTAAATTCTTTCCCTGCTCCTGGATAAGCTCGTGGACTCCAGAACCCATCTGCTACTCTTAATTTGTCAGAACTCCTTTAGTCATTTTGTTAAAAGGATTATCTTATGTAGTTGCAATGAATATGTCCATTCCAGTGTGATTCTCAACCAATTTAGACTCAGAGTTTCTCTCTTTCTCCAGATTTGGTAGTAGTCCAGGCTGCCTATTGCCCTTGGGGGAGCATTTCTGGGCTCCAGGGAAACTCTGTTGCTAAGTTCCTCACACTGAGCTTGCTTGATGCAGTGAGTGCCTCCCGTGGGGCTGTCCACACACTGCAAGTGCCCCAACTCTGCGTTCCACAGCTCTTTTCACCAGGGCTTCCACTTGGACCAAAGACTTCTTGGATGGGACCTTTAAAGAAATGTCCCAGGCAGGCATCTAAGCACCCAAATCACACACTTTTGTCGGTCATCATTGTAAGTACAGTTACTCCTAAAAGCTTTCCCTGACCTGCAACTACGGAAAACTTCAGCTACCCACTGACACGTACACAATCTTTTTCAGGTGTGAGTCAGCTACAAGTGCTTCAAGCTTCTAAAATTCCAGGTCTTACATGGATGATAGCTGAAGCCCTAAGAATTTATATCTCAGTTAATATGTCTCACCACAATGCAGTTAGTGTGGAAGCAACAGGCCCTACTAGGAAAGATGCGAGCTGTGAAATCAGACTGAACTGGGTTCAAATCCACAGCACTCACCCCTAAACCCCCAGTCCCTGCCATTGTGTGGGCAATGTAGAAAAGACAAGTTACTCAACTACGCTGAATCCCAAATTAGTTCATTTAAAATTCCTCAGAGTTTGGCATGGAATATACATAGGGAAGGATTTTGGATGTGAGATTATACAACAGGGTGGAAATTAAATCAAGAAATTAGAAAAGTGTGAACAAAATGGAAAAGTGTGAACAGAAACTTAAGATGTAGCCAGAATTAATTTTAGTGCATGGAGTGCACAATATCATCATGGTTTCCTCATGGCTTAAGTGTGGCTATGTGTCCCTGACATATAACACTTATTGGTTATATGGTGATCATCATTATAGCTGCATACAACTTGTCACTGCAATGACTGCATAGACATATTTGTCTCCATTTTACACTCACTTTTCAATTCCACAGAGATTATCATGAGAAGACAGAAATTAAGATTTTGAAATAAAAATGAATCAATCAGGATGAGTGAGCTGTCTTGATGGATAATAAAGTGCAGACTGAACTAGAACAGCTTGCTGAACCCAGTATAGCAGCAAACAATGTAGGTGGAGAAATGAATTATACAATTACTTATACAAAAATGTAAATATTCATAAAATCATTGTAGAAGAAGGAGATAGAAAGGGTAAATAAATTGAATAACTTTTGGTTGTGTTGATATTATTATTATTATTATTATTATTATTATTATAAATGGGCAACTAATGTTTTTTGAATTGCTAACATGACCTAAGCTCTTTAATGTGTTATATCACTTAGTCCTCAAGGGTAGAAACATCTGCTATCCTCTGATAGACAGATGAAGGTATTGAAGTTAAATTTTTCCCCAAATCACACAGGATTCAAACCCCAGGCTGGTTTTAAAAAACCTCTTAAACATTATACTGTTTATATTATTCACAATCCCTAAATAAACTCTGCAATCAGTGCCTATATTTAATGCATAGAGAAGAGGTACAAACACACTATAGTGTCACCTGCTTTAGCATGGAATTACATATAAAATAGTAATGACTTTGACAATGGCTCTTATGATGTGACATGACATGGGAAAACTTCAATGACTACCATATCCTTTCTAGGCTATCTCTAATATTATAATAAAAAAGCTACAGCCATCACAATAATGATAATGCCTTTGAAATGAGTAATTGACCATATAAAATATGAATAATGGCCTCTTTAGCAAACCTTACTATGCTTATTAATCCCTATCATACAATCTAGAGAAACAGTGTGCTTGATGCTTAAAAAAACTTCCCCTTGACACACTCCACCCTCTCCCATATTTGATAAATGTTGTTGTCCATAGTGCCTTATTTAGAGAATTTTGAAAGCATTAGGTTATGAACTATGTCCCGGAAATGTTATTAATGATATTACTAGAGGAGTCTGGTTTTGATGCTTTTTCTCTAATAATATTTAGCAGCAAGAGCTGGAGAGCTGCCAAGCCCTCAGCAAATGCCTTAATGTTCTGGCCTGTTCATATTGATATTAATTTACCCTATTTGTCGGGAATGAAAAGAAAATTTAGAGAAATCTATATGTTTATATTTATAGCAAAATAGCTTAACCTAGGTAATACTTAAATTCAGCATTAAATACTTCTGTTTAAAAATAGATGAATCAACAGAGCTGATAAAAAAAACTCTTTGATTTGTCCATTTGGTATTTTCTCATTACATGACTTAGACATCCTTTTCTATTTTGAGCTTCATCCTCTATACTTTCAGTTCAGCAAGTCTTCATTTTGGTTCTTTCTTCTGAGAACCAAAATGGTATAAAACATTCCTAACATGGCTGTCCTGCTCTAACCACTACCCCACCCCACCTACATGATATGTAAGTCATGTGTGAGATGATACTTGTTGCTGACACTACTGCAGTGACACCTGATGTTCAGAGGAGGGCACACAGAGCCCCCCAGTTACTGTGATACTCTCCCAAAAGACGTAAAGCATTGAACCATACAATGGGCTCATTGTTGGTTAGCAGTAGTCAATTGAGGCAAATAATATTTAAATAACTATGGACCATACACAGTGGTCCTAAACAGGGTAGTGTACAAGAACTAAATATTATTTGACATGTTTACCCACCCTCATGGAAATACAGAGCGACAACTTGTAAGAGCCACCAGGATTTGTAGAGGTCTATCACTTCTGCGAAAACAAAAAAAATCATTTCTTTCCTCAAATTTAGCTCCATCAGAACGGTAAATATTCAGAACACCACATATACAGATTTCTACACATTTAATAAGATTTTGACAAGCTGACTTTGTTTTCTTTATTTGCTGGGAAAATATGAATGGAAGAATTCTAGAATGTTATTTTATATTTCACATCATTTTACAGCTCTCCTCTCAAATGAAAAGCTATATTAAGATGCAAAATCAGCTAGAATAGCCAACTTAAGCAACTCTGCTTTTTCTGACTTTTTTATTTATCTGCAAGTTTCAGCAATATTTTAAGTGGAAAATATCAGAAATATAATATATACCTGTAGGGAGTTATGTTGATCCACTTAATAGTAAAAAATAAATGGTAAATCCAATGCTCAAAACCATAATTTCTACAACTGGAAAGGGTCAAAATCAAGAGATAAGCCTGCACATGATTTCTTTTTCTGTTTGCAAGCTATAGGACTAGATGTAGGACAGCCTCTTCATATTAGGATGTCTAATATCACTCTGATTTAGCAAGTGAAGAGCAAAAACTGTGAGCAAACCAGCAGCAAACTCTTACAATAACCATATTTCAAAACAACATTCATGGAAAAACTGTTGTTTTGCAAAAACAAAGAAGACATTCAGAACAAACTGTTTTATATTCAAATGTCTTTTGGAAACACTGAACACTAATGTTCCCTGCTTAGCGATTCAAAAAGTTAGGTTCATGTATTAAAACTGTAAGATACCTGTTTTCCCTTCCTTTACACAGAGTTTTCAAAATTTGCTCATTATATCCTTTTTGGAATAGCATCTATAACATTTTGTCAAACACAAGTGTTTCATAGAAAAGGACTTGAGAACTTCGCCTTGGGCTTTTTGGCGACTCTACCTATGTTATGTCGAATTAGCCTCATGTGCTCAAATCTTGCCCATTCATACAAGAAGTACAGACTACTTCGAGAGCTCTTCAAAGCTTAAAGTCATTTCCTAAAATTGAAACGATTTATTTATTCAGTCAAAAACGAAACAAAACAAAACTGATTTTCTATGCAGTTACAGAGACCTTCTTACTGCTTAGTTAGGGAATAACTTCTACTTGGGGATTATGATTATTCATGAACGTGCCTTAGGGTCTATAGCTTAAATTAGATTTTTTGGCTGTTTCTTGACCATGTAGTTTAGTTTGTGTTTGAAGAGCTAAAATAAAAAAAAAATTGGAAGTAAAAACAAACAAACAAATAAAGAAAAAAAGGACCCAGTATTTCTGTCACAGAGCTCTTTTTAAATACCATAGGTCTATTAGAGTTAACATTACTCATGGTAGTGAAACTTCCAATGGACACCAGAAAGACTTTTTTTTTAAATTGTAATGGGAAAGTAAGTATAGCAGAGATAATAACACTTGACTTTAAAAGGATGCTAAAATATTTATGGAACGGTCTTACAAAGGCAAAATATAGACTTAATTGTCCTCACTCACCTGCCTTATTTAAGTATAATACAGATGTTAATCAGCATATACTTAAAAGATAAAGCTGAAAAATCTGATATTGTTAATATTATTAATTTTCTAGAGTGCTTTTATTTTCATTGGTAATATTAAATAACAGAAAATCAAAACAGATGCCTAAAAGTAGACTTACTAGATAAAAATAAAAAGAAACAGAAAAAAACTTCCCTAGAAAATTAGAATGGGGTATTATTAAGTAGTTTTCACACTTTGATAATAACATCTTTTTTCCCCCATAAATCTGAAAATACAATAAGAACCTAATTAGGTTTTTTTCCTGTTCAGAGCAAATAGAAACTTCAACTACTAGTTTCTTAGGATATGGTCTGATTTTATTATCTTTGTTGTGAAGTGTGATGTTTTGTTTTGCTGTTGCTGCTGTTGGAATGAATGCACATTGCTCATTAAAAAAAGACAAAAAAGTGAAAGACACCATTCTGCTTGGTTATGTTACAGATTATTTTTTTCCCTGCAAGTGAGATAAGCTAAATGATTCTGATTGCCCCATCTGAGAGAAGACTGAACTAGAATAGCTCCCAGGAAGAGTGCCTAAAAAGACCAATGATATAAGGAGGGTCTAAAACAAATAGATTTTTTTCAGCTTGAAAAGACAAAGGCTGAGAAGCAATTTCACCAATGGCTATAAAATCACTAAGTGTATGGAGAGACGGAGGACATGGCCTGTTGACCAAATTCATTGACATTTTAGGAGAACCATTTTTGACTTATTAAGAATGAAAGTACTTATTTGCAAAATGGCTAATACTCTCACTAAATTTATAATCCTAAGAAGCAGACTTGATAATACCATATATACAAAAATAGTTCAGAAAGGAAGTGTGAATGGCACATTATGAGTAGATGACTAGGAAGTTAGAAACATTGGAAATACTTCCCTTATTTTTTTGTCAGAGCTTTATGAAGTGCTTGCAGTAGTGTTCAGGCAAGCAGGCTCAGAATAGAAAGGAAGAAAAGAGGAAAAGAAGAAGCCCTGATTACTAGCATTTGCTGATTTCCATGGTATAAATACTCACCACGATTGACTGCAAGCTACCAATATTTGAATAACAGGCTTCCAAAGTTTGTGACTATTTAATAATTGACTCCCATAACCCACCGAATATACTACTTAGGTCATATTTACAAAGTTTGAAAACAAAGTCAGTGTCAGAGAGACTATTATGGTTAGAGTGTCAGTCTGAGCCACTAATGGAGAACAAACCCACACTACTCCCATGAATTAACATAATTGAATTAAATTATCATTTAAAAATCTAATTTCATGTGTCTTGTCTCCCATTTATATAAATTATTCCGTTGGTTTTCATTCATTCATTCATTCCCTATTACTTCACCATGTGTCAAGTGCAATATAAGAACAGGAAGACTTGGTTGCAGAGGAGATTGGGGTGCAGGACTCCTTAGTCTGATGTGATATGTCTTTTGGGGTGATGTAGAGCAGGGTGTGGGGGCAAGGAGATAGGACATACACAGTGTCTACAGGCAAGTGAACAATGGTGGTGCTGTGGGTCTGAGGACCATGAATTCTCTAAAGTGATCTTCCCCAGCTATACACAGTCTCGAGTATCTTTCTTGCTTTAACTGTGTCCAAGTGTGCGGTGTTCTTGCTAAATAACTGACTGTCCTACAAGGACTTTAATTGAATATGGTTTTAGCAAAACAATGATTTGTAATGAACTGAGTTAAGTTTTAAGCAAGTACGATTATACATTTGTTTTGGGAACTGGCTGGAAGATGTTAAATTGCTTAGCTCTATTATAAATAAAAAAAACTTGCTTAGTAATTCACATCAAGGCATTCACTTTATAAAAGGGTATTAGTTATTGTCTTGTCAGAAAATGGGAACGATTAGAAATGGAGAAGATGAAGAGCTAGCAGCCCTTTGAGGATAAGAAATATATTTTACCTCTACCGAAACTATATTGATTCTTCTCAAGATATTTTAGCCATTCACTATGTTAGCTAGCTAACTTCATGGCTAACTATCAAGGATAAGCTGGAGTTTGGCCTTTGGTGATGTATGTGAGGGCTGTCCAGAACGTATCCAGCCATGTAACCATTCTTGTTATATTGACTGGATTATTTTCTGGACAGCCCTCATATGATGAATAGAAGTGGTTCCAATTAGAGGGCTAACTGCTCTTTAACTAGGAAGAAGCCGTTCACTGATGAAAAAGTTGCTTGCAATTAAAGAAAGTGTCTTGTGTTTATTCAGCTAGCCAATAAAAATGGCAAAGAGTGTAATGCATATAGAAATACTTGCCAGTCTCCCAGTTACCAAAAATAATTATTTCTGATTTCAATTTATTTAGATAGATGAGTACAATGTTATGTGGGTGTATGTGTAAGACATATTTGGAACTTATTTATTTAAGTCATTAGGTAATAACCTAGTATAACACTATTCTTTATTAATAACACATTTTCAAATATTTGGATATAAATCATGAAGCTTCCTAAGCTTTGTTATAGATCACATTCTGTGAAAGAATTGGCAGGTTCCTTGGGAAATAGCAAGCTACTCAGTTCATTCGTTTTGTAAACTCCACATCTACTGCAATGGATGGCACACCATAGTGCTACATAAACGATTATAAAATAGATAGAATGTGGTAAGAAATATTAAGTAATAAATAGCATCTTCAACTTGATACAGTTGTTAATAATTTTATCACTCAGACCAATTCTGTAGACTGAGATGATGGGTATTCAGAAAATAAAAGAAATGTAATCTTAGGCAGCATGCATAATTTTGGAATATAATCACGGCTTACAATTTTACAATTATTTATAATACTTAATGGTGGTAGAAAATATTTTTATCGGAGTCATCATAACCACATTATATTATTTATTCTTAAAGTAACAGACATTGAAAAGGATTAAGATAAAATTAACCCATGATATAATTTAACTGAAGGCAAGAATTTCTTTTAAAAGGTGACTGTCAACCTGCTAACCTGAGGAGCTTTTTCCAAAACTGTTTAGCTTAGTACAGTTTAGCTTACTGTAGGGTGTATTTACTATTGGTACAGACTATTCTCTATTTGTGTTTGCTATAGAATTACAACGTTTTCGGTAATTATGTGTTCATCAATCTTTTCTATTTGCATGGGGTTTTGAAGTGCCTTTATCATGTCATTGCATGTCAAATCTCTGGGTATGTGGCACTTTGTGCAAAGAGCTGAGGCTATACATTTGTGTTTTCAGTCCAGCAGCATTCTCTAAATCACAGCTCCTATGATGACAAAGTCCTGCACAGTCACTTCCCTGCCACACCACAGCCATGCTGCTCTCCAGGGACACTTAGCAGTAGGGGTAGATCTGACACATTCTTTTCAGAGCTGCCAAAACCTCCCTGTAAAGAAAGGTCTCAAATATCATTTCAGATCAACACCAAAATCAACCAAAATGTGACATCTCATACAATAAGCAGAGGAAGGAACGACTCATATACTATTTGGCCTACTGAGTCATACAGGATGCATCACTAGTATCATGTTCAAAATACTGAGATCACTAAATAAATGCATATGTATAAGTATACATGCATATGTAGGAGCATGTGGGAAGTCTGGAAAGTATCCAGCCATGGAACCCTTCTCGTTACATTGACAATGGCTGGACTTCTTCCACACAGGCTTCGTGTATCTGACTTCATAACACAGGCCCCCACTGTGGCTGTGTGTGGGCACGGAGGACACACATGGAGGGGTACCACAACCTGAAGTATAGCAACTTCCTACAATGGCAGTGACACGGCATCCGTGTGTTTTAACAAGGAAATTGAAGTGTGATTCAAAAACAAACAAAAAACCCCACGTTTCTGAATTTACCTAAGCTGAATATTTTGACCTTTATGCTTTTACAATCTTATATTAAATGATGTGAAACTTACGCATGGCCTTGTGATCAAATACTTTTTTTAAATAATAAGAAACAGTTTTTAAGAAAATAATATTATTTTTTTTCCTTACCTATGAGTTGCTGACGAATTCCTTAAACTCTCTAAGCCTTCCACTTTAGATGTGTGAGTTGAGAGAGCAGTTTGGTGGCAATGAAACTTGGGCATCTTGGAAAACGATTAGGTAAAAAACAACTTGGATGGTGCTTTCTAGGTTTTGACTACTAACAGATATTATGAGTAGGATAGATTTTAAAATGAGAAAGCCGGTATAATAACTTGTGATGCAAATACTCTCCTTAAGATTTGAGAGAAAGAAGGGTGTAGGCAGCCAAGTGTGGGTGCGGGTGTGAGGACCTGTGCCTAAATCAGCTCAGTGAGTGGGAGAAGGAGTCACAGACTACTTGGGGCAAGAGGAAGGAGTCCCACTACGTAGTCATGCAGGCAGAAAGCTTGCTGGACTGTGTGGAATTCAGAAAGTTCAGACTTAAGTACAGCCTTTACTCAAACAGATTATTGCCAGAGAGGGGAAACAGGCTACTGTAATAGGGAGGCTGTGCCAATCCTGAGATCTGAAAGTGTCTCAAGGGTTAGGCCAAAAGAGGTTTGCTTTCACTGGGAGGAGCAAGGTTTGGAGAAATGAGTGCAGGATGTTGGTGGGTGATGGGCAGTAGATCAGCGAGTGGTTTACTCTGAGGTCAAGCCGGCTCTCCAGAGGGACTGTGAAGGACAGGTAGCATGTAGGCTCACACCAAGGACAGGCCAAAGTGCAGAAGTCCAAGGGAAAGAGAGAATCTTAGTAAAAACCTTGGTGAACAAGAATTTCGTTCTGTCTGATCAGCTAGTCATGTACGAGGCAAAGAATGGAAATTCAGCAGACAGGTGTCTGGCCTAGCTGCACGCTAGCAAAAGCATCCATGAGTCTTATGCTAGTTATATGGGGAGGGATGTTTCTTTCCAGGGAGCCAGTTCTCTTGGAAGATGAAGGATGGGAGTTTATTTTTATTTCTTTAACTTTCACAGCTTTCCGGGATTGTAGGATGCAGGTAAAATTCAATAGTCACAGGTAAGGAGAGAGGCAGCACAGAGGAGCAGTTGGTGTCAGAGCTCTGAGAACTAATGAGGGTGTCTGAAAAGACAGGCAGAGTGTAGTGATGGGGAAACCCAGAGCAGACGACACGCTGAGATGCAGTCAGGCAGGCCTGGAAAACATCTGTCTGAGAGACGTGCATCCAGTAGCAGGGTCTCCGGCACGTGCTGGAGTTCAGAGGCAAAATTTCATTGCCCATAGGCAAGGCATCAAGAGTAAGATGGGGACCCAAGTCTTAATATATATAAAGAGGTTCCTGGTTTCCGAAATAGAAAAAACTTTTCCATTTAGAGTGGCCGGGACATCAGCAGAGCTAAATTAAATCAGAGCTAGGCTGAAGATTATTGAAAACAACTCTTCTTCCACCAATGGATGAATTGATTCCAAACTCCGGAACTTAGCTCAGGTCTAATGGAATGAGGCAAAAGCAAGCAGGCAGAATCTGGTATATCTCTTTAAAGAAATCAATTTATTTTCAGCCTGAATAATGGCCTACAGCATCACGAACCTCTTATCATTTCCATACTATATATTCAGGATTTTTTTTTTTTTTGTTTTATAGGTCAGCATCCTGAGTGTCATATGGAAAAGGCATAGTTAAATTTAGGAAGGAAATAGAATATAAATAGCTATATTAAAGGATTGTAAGGTTTGAAAAATTGCATGTCAGATTTGAAAATGTAAAAGTTAGATTCTTTCGGGTTCCTCTATTTTTAAATTTCTATTTCTCCTCTGTTGATAACATTAATGTTGAATATTGAATTATTTTTTCCAAATGTTGAGTATAGTTTCTATGTACAATATGTGAGACTTTTACAAATGAATTTCATGTGGTTTACCATTTGCTTTCCTTAGGTTATCTAAAATTTATTTAAATATCCAGGAAGTGCCAATAATATATAAATATAAATGTTATATGATGGAAAAGGCCTATTTTATTTTATAAATTCATAAGGACATTTGCAAAAGTTTTATGTACAGGAAGAAAACATATCATTTTCCTGAGCCCCTATGGTGCAAAACTCTAAGGGATGAATTCAAATATAGCAATTACACCAGGACAACTCTATATTTGGTCTACTAAGTCCTGTATTATTTATTCAAATTTCAAATACGTATTCAGGATACAGAGTGGTCCTTAACAAGATTTCTCTGCTGGGTGCTGTCTCATATCACTTATTTGTAACTGTACTAACAACTATCCTGGTTTGCCTTATTTTGGTTACATATAATATGTAGCAAATTAAAATAAATAAATAAACACAGACACAGACACAGACACACACAGACACAGACACACACACACACACACATTCCTTTTTTCCACATCAGTGTCAGGTGTTAAGAAGTCTTAGTGGATGGTGGTTGTATTTGTACATCTTTGAAACTCTGTAGTTCTTGAAATGGTGTCTCATTCATGACCAGCATCCAGTATATGCAGTGATTTAAATTAAATGTCTTAAAATAGAGTGTTATCCTTTAATCCTATGCATTCCAATTAATCTTTAAAATGACAATGCATAGAAGTATAAATTATGCATAAAATTAGAATGTGTCTAGAGATATGTATGAGATGTCAAAGAAATGCTGACAGATTCTCCCCCTTGATTCCTGAGCACAGCCCACCCTCCTGTCTCTGCTTTCTGTCTCAGTCCCCACAGCCTTCCCATAGGATAAATCTGCCAAACTTCTTAGAATAGGAACCCTTTTGAGAACTGATCTCTGTCTGCTTCTCTAGCATCATCTCTTGATTTCCTCTCACTTTTGCCACGTGCTTCAATCATCCTTAACTAGCAGAGACCTGAATAACCTTGATTTTCAAGACTCTATGCCTTTGTGCATACCATTCCCTCTTCCTTGTCAGACAATTTTCATCTCCTTTTGCTAGTGAACTTTCACATGATACTGGGCATTTCGTCTGATATTCCATATGGAGTTTGCCATTGTTATCTTTGTACCCTCGTTACACCTTTACTTACCTCCATTTTAACCTCAATACCTTGATATTGCATTTAACTGTCCTTACCCTGTCTGTCTACTGCACCAAGAACTATTTGAGAGGGGCAGGTGATGCAGTCTTATTCTTGTTTGCAGGCCTGGTGCTTTGCCTTATGCAGTACTGTGTTGATAGATTACCGAGTGCTTACTATACTAATTAAAAGTTTGTTCGTCAATTTTTTCTACAGAATAACAGGTAGATTTTAGTAAATCAATACACTTGGAGATTGTTCCTAAATATTATTTGACCTATGCACATTAAAAAATCCTGTAAATTTGATACTTTCAGCTGTTAAATATGTAAAATTTAAAGTTATTTTGATAGCACTATGTTAAGTTGTATAATTTAGTCAATCACACATTTTTGAATAACATTATAGTACAAGCATTATAAATATGACACATTATGGTAATGAATACTTATTTATTGTTATGAATTAAGTATGAGTTTATATGTGTGTGTTTATATATGTTTATACTATATCTCCAATATTTATCTACCATCTATTTTATTGAGATTTTCTAATAGTCCATAAAGAATATAAAAAAAACAAATTAAAATGTGCTTAAAATTTTAGTGATTAGCAGAGGATGGGATGGGAGAGGTGCTGGAGGAGAGGGGTGTCAAATATATGGTGGCAGAAGGAGAACTGAGTCTGGGTGGTGAGCACACGATGCCATGTATAGAACTGTACACTTGAAACCTATATAATCTTGCAAGTTGATGTTATGCCAAGAAATTTAATAAATAAATTAAAAATAGATAAAAACAAAAGTCTTAAATAGAGAAATAAATAAAATGTTTTGCATTTACTTTATTATGAATCTTGTAAATTAAAGGTATAATAAAAAAGTTGATGGAAGCATAAAAAAGGGAATAATTCATTCATCTTGAAGTGAAGGGAAGTTTGCAAAAAGGAGCTGCTTCTTACTCTAGATTCATGATGGTGATTAAGACATTTCCAGATGGCAGGTATTAGCTCACCCAGAAAAAAACAGCACAAGCAAATCAAGAGTTGCCTGGACAGGGTGTGTTTGGAATCCAGGAGCTCAGGTCAGAGTGGGCATGGAATTCTGTAGATGAAGGAAGAAGAGTATGAAAAGGTGGTGAGAAAACACTTGTTTGAAAATCTTACAACAAAAAAGGATAGCAGTTACATGCAGATATCCCTTCCTGTTCAGTTGAAAGTAAAACATTGTTTTTCTTTTGTAATTGGGTCAACGTTTTTATTTTATTGGTGGAAGATTTGAAAGAACTAATTAGTAGGTTATAAAAAAGTACTTGCCCGACTAGGAAGATGTTAAAGTATCAGCATCCATAGAATGAATATAAATCTCTGCAGATTCTTCTTAGCTTAATCCTGTAATCATGTTTCATAATTTTCATAAAATACTAAGTTGGAATGTGCTTCCTTCATGCCACTATTGCTATGTGTAATACTTAAATATTCTCTCTACTTTTACACCTCTCATTCTATTTTTCAAAATTCATTGCCATAATGTATTATGGCATGAAGTAAAGTTTTGAACTAATTTCTTTTAGAAGCAAAATTTATAGATTTCTTTTATGTAAATGCATACTTTTTTTGTTTTGTCTTAAAGACTGTTCTGTTGCCTGGGCAATGGACAAGTCGGAACTAAAAGGCAATCACATTGTTTGATTTTATTTTCCCTGATTGGCATTTCCAGGATTCAGATCTAATAATAATTTTAAAAATTATGTTGGCACAGAAAACTGCACAATTACAAAACTAGTCAGAATTGGCAGAGGAATCAGGAGCTGGGCTAATAATTTGGCACTTGCTTTTGCAATTGAAGGGGAATTCTTCAAGTAAATAGACTATTCCAGTATTTTGGGTTTCAAGAATGCTTCTTTTAAAGTACTTTTATTTTCTTTAATTAAACCATGTATAGTCATGGCTGACAAAGCCTCTCTGGCATTGCTAACATGATCTATCTAGTTCAAAACTGATGTCTTCAAAACCAAAACAGTCCTGCCCCCTCAGTGAGTTGAATGGACCATTTCAATGATTAAGTTCTGTAGTCTCAATTCCTACAATATGAAATTTTCTCTTGCTAAGGGTTCTTCTTCTCAAAGATAAACACAGTCTTTTTTTTTTTTTCTCTAATGGAGATGCAATAAAGTAGGCCTACTTTCAAAATATTAGAGCAGCCTTGCTCCTCTTTGAATTGAAATCAAAGCTATCCCTGTTGGTTGCATGGATTATGTCAATAGTTTTAACTATAATAGTTTCCTTGTCTTATATGGCAGCCTCTTCTACCCCATTCATTCCCTGTATTACAGCCAGAGTTATACTAAAAGACAAATTTGAAGAAGAGGCTGCCATATAAGACAAGGAAACTATTATAGTTAAAACTCTTGACATAATCCATGCAACCAACAGGGATAGCTTTGGTTTCAATTCAAAGAGGAGCAAGGCTGCTCTAATATGTGTTGCATTGTATGCTCACCACCCAGAGTCAGTTCTCTTTCCATCACCATATATTTGTGGTTCACCTTTTTTTCCTTGTTTCATTCTTGTCACTTAGAATGTCCTCAGTAAATATTTATTAATGAATGAGATAAGAAATACAAGATAGATAAAACACCAAAATTCTTGTCATCAACTAGCTGGCAAGTCTTGATCTAATTATCTTAGCCTTTCAGGGCCTGTCCCCATTTCCTCCACCTTAAAATGAGGGTGTCTGGACTACACAAATTAGATCTATTTTATCATTAAGCCAAAACTTACAAGGTACCATGTTTTCCCAATGAGGTATTGCTTATAAGATCCAGTGCAAATCATATGAAAGAAAGGAACTAATAATCTACTTGGAGAAAGAGGGCCTAGACATGATCAATAAG
Source organism: Lyroderma lyra (assembly GCA_004026885.1). Lineage (NCBI taxonomy): Eukaryota > Metazoa > Chordata > Mammalia > Chiroptera > Megadermatidae > Lyroderma > Lyroderma lyra. The sequence goes on along the minus strand of PVJL010000199.1, from coordinate 32,100 downwards.
AATAAAATGTATAAATATTTATAAAATTGATGAGTCTTTATATTTGCCAAGCAAAGGGAGCTAAAGAGTGATAACAGTGGCTGGTTTTATTTTGAAAAAAATTGGGATGTTATGTAAAGTTAGAAAAGAACTCAAAGTGAGAAGGCAGCATGAAAAATGATATCAGTGTCATGACTGTCAGCCCTTTATAGTAGAAGACAAACCTTAAAGCTTCACAAAATGGGATTTTCTAGTTATATAGCAATACCAGAGTGCTACTGGGTGACAAATAACTGCAAGCAGATTTTTGAGGGTAACTTATTTTGGGTCAGTTTACTTATACTGTAACTATAGACATTGACTCAATACCACTCACATTGTAAGCTCCAAGTTTTAAAATAATAATAATATTTGTATAGCATGTCACATCTGGGTATTTTGTGTTTTTCTGTGTTCAGTGGACAAATTTAGTTTTTCACCTTTCTAAATTCTTCTCACACTTTAAGTGCTGTTCGACAGACCCCAATTTTCATTAACTCTTTCTGAATTCCTCACTGGAAGACATGGATTTCTTATTTATTTATTTATTTTTGTCTTCATACCCATTGCAGATTGCATACAGTGTTGTTGGTTGAGTGTATCCATAACATGTTAGCACTGGGAAAGAATTTAGAGTTATTTTATCCAATCTCCAAATATAAAAGATGAAGAAACCAGAGAGGTTAGCGAATTAGTGATGGTCTCTTTTTATGTACAATTTCTCAGATTTTCATATTATACTTATTCCTGCACATCAGCATGTCTGTTACTTTCAACAACTCTATCTGACTCTAAAGCAGTGGTTCTCAACCTTCCTAGTGCCACAACCCTTTAATACAGTTCCTCATGTTGTGGTGACCCCCAACGATAAAATTATTGGTAGCTGCTCTCTACACATGTGTGACTGGTCACATAAGTACATTATGGTGCCAGCCCTGTCACATACAGCTTTATTCGTATGGGGTGTATGTGATGGGGTTGGAGCGATGTTCTCATCACACCAGGTACTCGTTTGTGGGCATATCTGCATGTGGGCAGACCCGCCTGCAGACAGATAGAGGAGCGGTGTCTTGGTTCCTAAGACCATCAGAAGTTATGTGTTTTCCGATGGTCTTAGGCAACCCCTGTGAAAGGGTCATTCGACCCCCAAAGAGAACCACTGCTCTAAAGGCTCTCCAAAATTTTTATCTATCCAGCTGACCTTAATATTCTGCAGTTATTCAAAAGAAAGCCTCTGTTCAGGTGAGGAGTTTTTTTGTTTTTATTTTTCCAGAATATATGATCTTTCTCCCACATATTAGCACCCTTTTTGGAACTTTGCTTAGTAGGCTTTGTCTTCTTGGTTGAAATGATTTCCATTCATTTATCCTGCAAAATACCTGTTGTGTAGGGCCCGAAGTCCTGCTTGAGACAGGCTTTGGTGAAACTCTCTGAATTCCTTCAGCAGAGATCTTCCCGAACTCTTTCTTTATTTAATTTTCTGTATAATAAGTGTCCACATTGTTTTCTATGCATACATTTGTTCATGGGTTGTTTCCTCTGCTTATACCATACTCCAGCAACTGGATTAATGTAATCATCTTTCTCTCCAGCGCTGTTGCCTGTTTGCGTTCAGTGATTGCTCAAAGCATCTTCTTGGTCCTGGGGAGAATAACTTGCTCTGTGCCACATTTTGTAACCTTTGAGGTTCAAACGAGAAGTTTTCCAGAATATGTTAAAAGCCCTGTGCCTAGAGGCAATATGCCATCTGGGTCTAAAAGAAATGTCATTTGTTGGCATTTATTAGAAGAAGTTGAAAAGATGTAGGAGAATAAGTGAGTGATTTTGCTAAGGATGATTTGGGTGCATGGAGATCTTTTTTTGCATAATATTGGTGTGTAAAGCTATGAAATCCAACTTCAAATAGTCCTTTGAGAAGATGGCTCACAATAACCAATCAGGATATAATGAAAATGCATCAGACGTTCAGTGTACATACTTATTAACTAGTTTATATTCCCATTACAAGATCATTCTGGCAAGCCAATAAAACAGCAGTAAAAGTGATGTTTGGAACTACTTATCCATTGGCTCACTTATCAGACGTGTTCAGATAAATGCAATCTGACAGAATTCCCAGCAGGGTTGCTGTCATGGCATTGATGCTTTTGATTAGATATCAAAGAAGGCCATCTTTAGAGGCTGTTATTTGGATTAATTCCCAGGGCTGAGAGCTACCACAGTATCTTTAAAAAGAAATACTGTTACAAAGTATTCATATGCAAATAGGACAGTGATTTAATATTGAGAAGTTTGAGAGAATTGGGAAAATCAACAAAACTGTCCTTTGAAAATTTTTTTACTATCTAGTTGAAATGAAAGAGATAACAGTTTTGTGAGGTGGCCAAAAGCATGGGTGATGGGTCTGCATGTCAATTTATTTTCTCAGGGGAGATAATGGAGTCTTTATAGAAATCCCTATCTATTACATCACAAGATGAGATTTAGAAATCTTAATACCAGATTGCTATCATTATCGTTGTAGTGATTGTGACATTTGATAGCTTAAAAAGGAATAGGTTGTTTTCTTAATCTGAAAGTTAGTGCCATTTAAATTAATCAATAAAGCTATTTGAAATAATAAGGAAAATATAGCCTTGAGCAGACATATATTTGACAGTGTTGGGATTAAATATCATACATACATGATTTTGATTGAAAACATTGAATAGTCATATGGAAGAGAGCTCTATTATAGTTAGATAAAATTTTCTCACAGTTTATACATGCTTAAATACACATTTTTCAAATATGATGATGCAAAACAAAATTATAGAAATGTTGTAAATCTATAAGATCTTAGCTTGTGTGTGTGCATGTGTACATATATATTTATTTATTTGATAATTCCTCATCAAGATTGATAAAGCATTTTTAGAAAAGTTTAAAAGTGGAACTGAGAGATGATCAGGCCAGCTAGAAAGAATGTAAGAGCATGGCATGGAGAGGGGAGTGAAGGACTAGATCCCAGGATAGGAGAGAAGAAATTCCTGCACATGACAGTATGTGTGGTATCTGACAAAACACAAAAGGAACCATATCACTAAAGACTGTGCTGGTTGGGAGGGGAATTGAGATGTCATCTAACGTAAAATTACTGTGACCCACTTATATTATGTATGGACACTTTATAATAAAAAAAATGTTTTCAAAGGAGTTATTTGTTATTTGGAGCTATTTGCTGCTGTATAAATATTTTTAACATTCACTGCTATTTCTGTCAGTTGTGCTACAGTTAAGAGTGTTAACAAATGGTTCATTACATGCTTAGAAGAGATTAAGGAAAGCATAAATAAGAACATGTAGTTCTGAAAAAGTTATCATCGTAATTTATTGCCTAATTTTCTGAAAAAGTGCTTGCTACTCAAATAGCAGTGAATTGGGAGAAAATGTCCACTTTATAATGTGGAAAGCTCACCTTAATAGTAAAATTTCACAGAATTTTCTCTGTATAATGTACAACATGATTTCATCTGGAAGATATCTGTACCCCTTTAAAAAGCCAGTACCACAGCAGCAGACACCTTATTACTTTCTTTTTATTAAACTTATTTGGTGACATTGGTTAGTAAAATTACATGGGATTCAGGTGTGCATGTCTATAACACATCATCCATACATTGCATTGTGTGTTCACCACCCAGAGTCATTCACCTTCCATCACCATATATTTGACCACTAAATTGTTGTCTGCAGACACCTTGTTACTTCAAGGCATTTATTTATAACTATTTGGAGCTGATCCTCAGTCCTGTCACATGAGAAGAACCTGTCATAATATGAGAAGCTTGGTTTCCTACTTGCTTTTAAACATTTTTTGTTTACTATCTGAGATTGGACAGAATAGAGATTTTATTCCCATTGCAGTTTAAAAAGGGGTTCTCCACCTAAATTTTAATTGACCTATTATCTACATTAGCTCAAACAATAGCCTTTGAGCCACCCATTCATACACGCACATACAGAGGTTTCAATTAACCTACTCCCCAGATGGATGGAGGAAAGAAACTTCCAGACAGGGCCATACTGAGTCACAGAGAGCTCTCAGCAAACACCCTGAAAGCAGCTCTGGGGGTCCCGGTGTGTTTCCTACCTCTTTTCCTAGCCTCTTTCTTCCTTTGCTGTCTGGAAGCCACACTCAGAGATCTCAGAGAATCCAATGAAACAAAGGATAAGCTCGAAGCCTCAAGGCTTATGGTGTTTAAAAAAACAAAAATATTCTCTTGAAAACTTTTTACCACTTTGTGTATTCAGGAATATTGGAAGTCTATAAGAAAGGCTGACAATTCTGATTGAATATCAAACCTCAAGTGCTTTTCTGATTTAGCTGTTAAATTCTATAAATAAAGCCTGGCATGTGATTGATAAAACTTATAGTGCCATGTGATATGAAGATGTTTCTCCTTCCCAAATATCCAAGTGCTCTGTGAAAATCTACTGAAGCAAGTAGACAAACTACAGGGAAATTCTTACATTTCATGATAATTCAGCATAGACTTAACCACTCCATTTTAGCTGTGTGCATACTAGATATAAACAAATATTTCTCCAAGGATGAAAATCCACATTTATTATGTTGAGCATAGTAATTAATAACTAAATGTACCTGGGTAAAATATATTGAGTTTTTGCATTTATTCTAACATATAGATAGGGTGGCAAGCTGTACTGTTTTAAGGGGGACAGAAAACAATGGTACTGTCTAGTTTCAAAATAAGGTCAGCTTAGTACTTGGCTAAGTTCAAGGTGTCAGTAAGCTGATCATACATACTGTTTGAAACAGGATAGAAAAAAAGATGGTACTATCTCATTTAAAATGGTATGTATGGTCAGCCTCTGTGTGGAACATATATTTGGTCTAATGTAGTGGGTTAGGGAGGGGAGAAAGGGGAGGGGGTGGGAGAGGAGGGGGGGAAGCTAAATATAAGGTGATGGAGAGAGAAGTCACATTAGGTGGTGAACTTATTATACATCAAGTTGACAATGCACTGTAGAATTGTATGCCTGAAACCTATGTAATCCTTGCTAACAGATGTCACCCAATAAGTCTAACAATAAAAATGAATTAAAAAAAAAAAAGAAAGGAAAAAATAAATAAATAAAATGTTGGCCTTTGAGCACAGTTGACTGGTTACATGTTATTGTTGATGAATGTGATAAACCAGCTATTTATTTCCTGATTAGTTAAAGTGTCAATTTAGTAAGGAGCTTATCTTATCTAAAAGGGGTCTTGGGGAAATAATAACAACTTATATTTATGCAGTAATTTCACAGCATGTAATTTGTTTATAAGTATGTAATCTTATGAGATCCTGACAATATTATGGAAAGTAGGTAGATCAAGTGTTCTTTCCTATAATTTACAGAAGATAAGACAGAAATTCAGAGAAGTTGTGATCTGATCAACATCACACAGCTGTAAGTGTCAGACCCATGGCTTGAAATCTGATCTTCTGAGCCTGTCCTCCGGCTTTTTCATTGTGCGATGATTAATTTATAAATTAATAATTTGTTTTAAGAACTAATCGATGCCGAGTATATTTGGAAGAAATACTCTTACAAATCAACTAATTTAAATGATTTGTTACAGAGCTATAATTTGAAGATAGCATTTTTTTCATTAAAGTATAGTTGACATACAATATTATATGAGATTCAGATGTACAATATAATGATTCAACTTTTATATATGTATTATGAAGTGATTACCATGGTGAGTCTAGTAACCATCTGTTATTATATTATTGACTATATTCCCAATGCTGTAGATTATATCCCGTATCTTATTTATTTTATAACTGGTAGTTTGTTCTTCATTCCTTTTACCTCTTTTGGCCAACTCCCCACCCCCTCCCTTCTAACAACCATTAGTTTGTTCTCTGCATCTATGAGTTGAAGAAACAGCATCTTAATATGATATAACTGTTATTGTACAGGATAGATTGAGTGATGACATGAAAATTCATGAGCATGGCTATTTTAGAACTATCAGTCTAGAAAAAAAATAATACAATTTATACCACTACAATTATATTCATATAGAGAGCATATATCTATGATTACAGTTGCATTTCTACAGCAATGAGTTCTAACATTACTTGAATACATCATTGATAGATTACTAAGTTACTTGCAATTTTAAAACCATTATATAATGAGTTTATGACACTTCAGGAATGAGAAAAATGATAAAATACAAAACAATATTTTGAGCAATAGTAAGCAAACTGTTTCCACTGACTTTTGTGTAAAGATTAGAACTTTATCTTATCCTTCACTTTATTATGTATATTTCACTTTTTCTTACCATCACCATTCCCTTAGACCTGTACTATTGAGAAGTGATAGTAGAATATGGTTTAATAAAGTAGGACTTGTCACTTAGCCAATGCTCCCTTGACAAAATCTAATCTATTTTTAAGTTGATTAAAAGTCATAGTATCCATTATACTACAATTTTTTACCTATTTCTCCTTGGAATATTGTGTTAAAGAAAATCTATTTGAATTTAAAGTAATAATTTAAAGAATTATTTTATCCAAAGGTCTCAATGGTCTATTTTATACAATAAGATTTGGGGCAAAAAGTACATAATAATCCATTTTATCTCAAATCATTTTCACATATAATATGGCCAAATATTGTTGAGAAGAACAAATATGTATATTTTGTTTCTGAATGATGTATGACTTTTTTTTCTTTTTTTTACCTAGAGCTAAATTTTAAAGTGATTAGAAACATAATACATAGCACCATTTCAGGATTGTAGATCAGAGGTTGGCAAAACCAATATGGCTACACCAGTGGTTAATAAAGTTTTATTGGAACATAGCCACTCTGTTTATTTACATGGTATTTGGTGCTTCTTTCATACTACAAGGGTCAGAATGAGTAGTATGTCCCACAAAACCTAAAATATTTAGTACGTGGCTTATTACAGGAAAAAGTTTCTGAGCCCTACTATGGAAGTTCCAATTTGTAGTCTAACTGAAGTGTTTTCTACATGCATTTTCTATTTAATTATCTTAATCTTTTCCACCTTTGGAAATATGACTCCTTTCAGCTGTTCATCCATGAATGCACCTTCTTTAACAGCATAGCCTACCTTTCTTAAAAAAAAAGACCTAAAAGACATTTATTAGAATAGAATATCTGAATCCAGAGTGATTATAACTGAGTTATTTAATGCAAATTAATATTTCCTAGACACCTAGCAATAAGCACTGAAAATATTTCTTTCTGTGAACCCTGATAACATAGCTGGTGTCTGTTTTGAGAGGAAAGCCATTGGCATATGTTTCTAAATTAATACTTATCTCTAGCTACTATGGAATCTGCAACATATGATTAACAGTTTGTAAAGACATCCTAGGTGAATATGCTTGTCCTGAAATCCTAGACTACCATCAAGTTAAACAGTCTTACTATTTCTGGTAGAGATCTCTAGTGCTTGCATATCCAGTTTTCCACTAGTCATGACCTCACAGGAAGTTTCCACTTTCAAGACCCTTTGCAGTTAGAAGGGGCTCCATGACTAGTCTAACCCATGAAATGCACTGTAAAATGGAAGAAGTCTGGTCCCTGAATCACTGGATGGAGGTAAGGCCCTGCTGAACCATCTGACTTTGTGTGAACCAGAAATAAACTCTTTTTCAAGGCAGTAAGATACTTTGATTTGGGAATGTATCAGTTACTAAAGATGACCAATTTTATCATCTCTAATGAACTATTGTATGGTAGCCTTGCTTTTAATAATAGCCTTCTGGTAGTTTGGAGAAAAATTTTCCCTCTTCAGTGCTGAGTTGAGAAGAACACTTACCTAACTTAGAAGCAGAAGATCAATGTTCAAAGTTCACTTTGACACTTTTGAATAGGTAGCTCCCTTCACTGTGTGTTCCTAGGTGAATTGAGATAGTCGAGTAATAGAACAGAGCATTTATCTTTTATTCTAGAAGTAAGAGTCAGGGACGTAATACTGTGTATAAACTCTGGCTCAGATCTGAATATCTGTGTGGTTTGAGAAACTCTTTTTACTTGAAGTCTCAGGTCACGATTACTTTGCATTTCCAATGACAGATACAGTTCTCTACAGACAGGTTTCTGAAAATAATCATGTTTTGTTTTTGTTACTCAAGTAGTGATTTAAATATATTGGGAAGGCTTGCTATTAGAGGAGTTCTTTCCTCAATTGTTTTAGAAATCAAAATGTATTTGTAAAGAGTGAACATCATCTCATGTGTTAATATTAATTTTAATTTTGATATTAGTAGTCACAGTCTGGGGGAATAATTGGAAGCTGTCTAATAAAATTTTATTTTTATAACAAAGCAAACTAAAGATCGTAGAAGGGAAACAATTGGAGGCCATGCAGCCAATGAAAGAGAAAACAATAACAAGAAATCAAATGTCTAGCTATCTAGGACAGGTTCTTCCTACTTGTCACCACAAAAATTATATAGCCTAGTGAGAAGCAATTCAATCCGAAATTTGATTAACTAGAAATAGAAATAATATATGAGGCTATATAATACAAGGGCTGTCTGGAAAAAATCCAGCCATAAATTCCTCTATTTTTCATATTACGTGGCTGGATACTTACCAGACAGCCTCATACATTAGGATTATATTAGAGGATGGTTACCTTAAAATGAGTAAATTAAATGTTAAACTTATCAGCAAACACAATTTATTTCTTTAATCTTGGGGTGCAAAAGAAGGGACCGACATACCCCCATTTAAAGTTAGAGGTATCTTGTTCTCAGTCCAACACTGATGGCAGAGGCATAAAGATGGAAAACAGGGCTGTCTGACAGACAAGTGTCCTGGAGCCATGGAGACTCCATGAAACAGCAAGAAGATGGGGCTATGTGGGAAAGTGTATGAAAGCAGGGGGAGAATATGGTAGAAGGAAACAAAAGAATTGGAGGTGTACTATGGATGGTCAGGCTAACAAGTGTGGACCCTAATAAATGACACAGTGGGACCTTTGCATAATTTTAAGCAATGATTTTGGGAAGTGACTCAGGCAGGATGCCTGAGAGGGCAAGGCTGGAGGCAGGAGCAGAACTGATACCACTTCTATCTCACAATGCTAGTCCAAGTGACAGAAATTTGACCCGAAGAATTAAAATAGCAATGAGAAGGAAAACACTGAAGTCTGAGATATTTTGAGGAGTAGAAGTATTTTATTTGGTCATTGATTAGCCATTGGGCAAGAGTGGAGTGGGTAAATGGAGATTAGAGACAAGTGTGAAGGTAGACCAGTTGCTATCATTAGCATAATGGCTGATTTAGGGGAAAAAATCTGAAATGTTCAGGAGAAGATGCCATGAAACATAGAGTAATAGGAGCATTTGGTAAGGATTTTGAGATGGAATTAAATTAGGGCTTTCAGAAGTAAGAACTAATTTCATTTCTGTTTCCCTATTTTATAAACTACCGCAAAACTTTACTGGCATCAAATACGAACATTTTTTTTATTTTGTTCATGAATCTGCAAGTAAGGCATAACTTGCCGGGGACAGCTCATTTCTGCTCCACACAGCATCAGCTGGGGCAGCTGATGGGTCCACTGGAGGGTCCACCATTAAGGCAACTCTCTTACATGGTTGGTAAGTTGATGCCGGCTGTTATCTGAGAGCTCAGCTGGGCCTGTGGGCCAGGAACCCTATTTCCTCCCCAAAGAGCTACTTGGGCATCCTTTTGGTATGGTGGTTGGGTTGCAAGAGCGAGAGCCATAGAACATAGGAAGTGAAAATACCTATTTATGAAGGCCCCCAAACGAGTACAGTGTCTTTCCCTCCGATTTTATTTGTCAAGCACTCACAGAGCCCAGATTCAAGGTGAGGAAATGTTTACATCTCAAGTGAAGAAGTTTCAAAGAATTTGGGGGCCATCTTTTTAACTGGAGCTCAAGAATTAAATCAAAGCCTCAAGCATCAGATCAAAGCTGTTTTCTGCAGGTTATTGTTCTAGAAGCAAGATCTGAAGCAAGTGGGATGGGTGACTCGTCTAGAGAGAGTGAAACCAGAAAAGAACATACAGCCTAAAACAAAATATCATTTCTACATTTAATGAGTTAGAAGAGAACATGATGGCAGAAAATGAAGAAACATTATCAGAAGTTGAGAAGATGCCAGGGCGATGGTGGTGGTATATTATTTTCTTCGTATTTAGGTGGTTGTTTACTTTAGATTTTAGCCATGTTTTCTATGTCAAGATTCAAAGCCCTAAACCATTTTATATAATTAATACTGCAAAATTAATATGAAGATTTTGACTTGTATCTGAAATGCTCAGACCTAATTGAGAGAGAAAGAGAGAGGACAGAGAGAGAGAGAGAGAGAGAGAGAGAGAGAGAGAGGGAGAGATCATAGAACATAGAAGGACTAAGGAAGACTGGTTGTTTTAATAACTCTTACAAAACTTTCTCACCAAGTGATGACTGGTGACATGCTGCTCTGCTTACTGTGTCCTATGGACAAAGAGGGCAGCAGACTCAGGTCCTGTGGAGTGGAGCGTGTATACCTACCTGCTTTGCTTTGCTTTCTCTTTAATGACACCTATTACCTACACTGTGTGGACCGAAGTACCATAATTTTGTGATGAAAAGTAACTAAATGTTTTCTAGCTACCTTGCTAGAAAACCATGTATTTTAAATAATGACTCATGCAAATTTAGCTAGGTCAGCTCTACCCACTAATTTTATAGGAACTACCACATGACCATCTTCAACATAATTTTATGAGCCTACAATTTCTATTAAAATCTCTACACCCTAATGTATCTCCTTCATAGTCTTTGTATAATATGGACACTGTACAGGTGTCATGGTACAAGTCTTCTTGAAGCAACTCTGGAATTCTGATGTAACTCAGTGATCATCTGATTGGCCTGCCTCTTACCTCCTCCCTCCACAAAGTCCAAAATAATGTGATTACATTCTTGCATGTCAAAGCAGTAATTTAACTCTGTCCAGTATTCTCACTAATGTGCTATTTGTTTTATGAATTTACTGTGGATTTCTCAGCTCATGCTCTATTTCCCAAAACCATAAAATAACTCTAAATAATTAACTCATGAAAATGTTACTGTGGCCTCACAAGAGATGAAGAGAGACAGAAAGAAATGAGGTTGCTCAAAAGACACTTATGTATTTGTAAAATTGCCTAATTGGTAACATTTAATATTAATTGATTCTGTATATATATTAATTTCTTGTATAGATATATTTCTATTATCATGGTTACATTCTAACAGAAATTTATCCTCAAAGATATTACTGTTGCTTTTATGGGATACCTAAATTATAATTCTATTATAAGAACAACCATAACTATTCCCAAAATGTCAATTATAATTTTAACAACAACCATAACAAGAATGGCCAACATCTTCATAGCACTTACTATACACCCCATGTATTTCATATACATTAACTCATTTAATCTACCCAACAATGCTGTGATTCCTTAGATAAATGATGGGATTTACGCCCATCTAGTATTGCACCATTCTCAATCATTTTCTACCTGCTCCTGTTTTTGTTCTTTGATTACATCATAGAAATGTTTACGATGTAGACATCTTTCAATGTTACTGAAATTTGCTAATAAATCTCTTGGGCTTCATTCCAAAAAAAGAACTGTGCTCACCAATGTCTTATTATTCTGTGATCATGTTCATTGTAAAGATTTTTCCTTTATCCTCAGCAATACTTGAAATAAGTACCCATTCCCTGTTAGCAAAAAGCCCTTTGCAAATTTTAAAACTTATCCCCAGTGTTATACGCAAAATGTAAATTTTAATTGATTTATAAGCTGATTGTGAATTGTATCTCATGCATGACCCATGAGCAAAGAATTAAAAGAAATTCTGAACACAATGGACTCACATGTCTGTGAGCTCTAGAAGGGAAGGGACATCTCCCTCTTTGTCGGGCTTTCTGCATGACCACCCACATCTACAACAAGAAAAATCTCACATTTTACCAGTTATGGTCTTAAGGCCTCTATTGCATTTATGGGACTTTTTTTTATCCTTTTCAATTATGAGCAAGTTTAGTCAGGTTTCCTCAGTTTTCTTATTAAAAATTGCTATAGCTATCATATCCCAAAATGGAGAAAATTGAAGCCCAATTTCATTCTTTTGCTGCTATATTATTCTCAACATAATCATTTATGATACTTTTTATATCTTTGTCAATATAACAGTTAACAATAGCCAGTTGACTTATTTTGTTCCATCAACTTAGGAAATGTATTTTATCAATTATTCATTTATTGACCACATACCAAAGCGTGTAGGGGCATACATAATATTACCAAAGGCCCTTTTGATGCACGTTGACAGTGATAATTTGTGTCATTTTAATTTTCAAATATCATCTAAATTTTTAGTGATGGTTGAGAAAATTGAGTCACAGATGTGGATCATAATTACAATATATATAGCTCTGAAACTAAAATCTAAGCTAATTGGTCAATCCTGCCCACATTTTGAAAATTGATGAGATCACATTCTTACTGTTTAAAATATCAAAGTTAATGGACACTGTTTCTCACTCACTTCATATTCTGAGCTCCTACAGCAGTTGCTCATTGGTGGTTTACTGACTATATGAATTCATGCAACATGGCATTTAAGATCCACTTGATTGCATTAATAGAGCTTCCCAGTGGTGTGCAGCAAATGGGTTACAGGTGTGCAAAGATCTTCATCCACGTTAGTCCTCAAGACCTCCATGTTCAGGAAGTAAAGCATTGAGTAGTGAACATCCTCACATTTACTCCTGTGTCCTATAAAATTATTATCATTTTCTAAGCATGCCATACTATGAAAAAAAAAAATGAGAGCCACGTGTTTAAAACCATATTACTAATTAAGAAAGAATTTAATGGAGTTGACTCAAATTAAGAAGTTATTAAAAACGCAACCGAATGATTCCACAGAAAATAGAGAACTAAGTTAAGGAAGACAAAAAGAAATAGTGAATTATCAATCAAAAGGCAGTAGAATTATTAATAAATCAAAAGCTCTTTTGTGGAGGTGAGAAAAAATCTAGTAAATTTAATATAAAAAAGAGTATGTAAATTACAAACAAGAATGGCAGAATAATCATAGGTAGAGAGTGAATTAAAAGTCTTAAATAATGATAATTTGCCTAAGATAATTCAAATAAAAATAAAAACTGAATGAAATAGATGATTTCTAAGAAAATACAAATCTCCAAAGTTTATCTCAGAATTGATCTATAACCATGAGAGAAATGGGGAATGTTTTCAAACAGTAAATCTCCAAGAAGTGCTAGGCCAATAGTTTTGGAAGTGAATTTTGGAAAATCTTTGAGGCATAGGGGTCTATAGCGCTCTTCAAATAGTTCCAGGCCACGGAGAGAATATAATAATATAAAAATGTTTCTAAAAATCAGCAGAACATGATACAAAATCTAAAAACTGCTCATAAAATTAGGTAAACTGAAGTTATTTATGAATATAAAATTTATGCAAATATGAATCAAAATGAGCAGTGCATTAACAAATAATATACACTGATCACATGATGAAGGGAGTTGAGGTAAGGAATGCAAGTGTAGGTCTGTGTTGCAATCTATCAATAGAGTTTACCATAGTAATAGACGAAAGGAGAAAAAAAGATTGCCTTTTAAATACCTGCCTAAATTAATCTGGCACAATTCAACACCAAGTTCTGCATTTTAAAATATATTATAAAAACACAGAAATGGGGAACAGTTTCTGTCCTCTGATATAGAGCTCAAAAGAAACTCACAATTATTTGTGAAACAGATTTCTCAGTGAAGTCAGAAATAAGAATGATGATCACTGTCACCGTCACTATTTAGAACTGTTAGTGATTTTTAACTCTGTAATTAAATAAGAAAAATTCAAAACTAAGAGTTAAGAGAAACCATTGGATTTATTTGCATTTGCTATGCTATCCCTAGAAAGTCCAAGGAATACAACTGCAAATGGGAATAGTAAGATAATTCCATAAAGTGGTGGGTTATAAAGGGTGAAAACAGAAAAAATTAGTCTGTATTCAATACTGGCTTATAAAATACAATAAATGAAAAGATTTCATTTACAATAACAATTATATTTAGAGTAGGCATATCTATTTAGGCTATCTATACATAAATGTAGAAGAAGGCTTACAAGAGAGAAACTTAAAATTAAACTAGAGTACACAAATGAAATTAAAATCAATGCAAAGACAAATTTTGTTCACATATGAAAATGCTCAAAAGAGTTGCTATGTCATTTCTCCTTAAATCAATTTATAAATGCATGTAACATGTTTAAAAATATCAGGAATTCTTATAAAATTGACAAATACTACTAAAGTTTCTGTGAAATAAAAACAATTAAATGTAAAAGGAATATATAGAAATGATGAGTAGTAAGGGGGATATCCATACTGACACGAAAACATATTAAATTATCATTTAAACAGTTTTGGAGTGGTCCAAATAAATTAATGGAACTGGAAGTATTCAAGTTAGTTGAGAAATCAGTTCAAATAAATACCAGATTCATAGGTGAAATCCATGAGAAACAAGATGGAATATTTAATAATTATTAAAGAATGGGCTCTTTTTGGCAAAAGTTTAAACTGGGGTTCTACCTGTGCCCCATTGTAAACTGAATTTCAGATTGATAAAGAATTTGAAAAAAATACATTTTATACACACACACACACACACACACATACATATAATCTCCTGCTGGATTATAGAAAATAACGTTGGTGAAATTTGGGATACATGTGAGTGCCGTATGCCTTCCAATCTTTTTTCAGTTTCCTTTTTCTACTTTCTCATTTTTCTCCTCTTTTCTCTTTTCCTTCTCCATTTTCGTCCTTCCTCCCCTCTATCTCTTCTTCCTCTCTGTTCCTTTAGTTTTCTTCTATAACACCTTTTTACCATTTTCTCCACCCTGCTTTTCTTACATTATGGGGCAATTAATTATATGTAGAGAATCAGTAGTTAATATTCAAGGTTAGATGGGTTTCCAAGCTGTGAGTTTAAACTTAGTGTTAATAAGGCCAGTACTAGTTTAATTCCCCGGGGTAGCCAAATATAGAGAAGAGGTATTTATTTGTCACTAGCATTTCTAGAGAGATACCCAGCATCTGTTTTTCTAGCGATGGGAATTTTTTCAAACTTGGTGATTAATGGGTTACGTAGGGGTACACTGTAACTGTTACTGCATTTAGGTCAGTCTTCCATACATCATCATTATGTTTCCAAGCTCACACTATTGCAGCTGAAGATTTTGGAGCCTTTTCTCCATGAAGCTTGGAGACTTTTTGTGTTAGTGTGCTTGCTATTAACACACATTATGAAGTTGGTGAAACTGAAGGGAAGTTCGAAGGCTTAGAGGTTTTAGATAATGGTGCCCCGGACAGTCTTTTCCTTCATCAAAGATGTTTATAATTTATTACACTTCATATTTCTCTGTGAGGAGATAAAGTACACATTTCTAAAGGCTTCTGGGTCTGTGCTTCATAGATAGGGAGGGCATATGTCCCAGTTTGTCTGGGACAGTCCTGGTTACAGCCTATGGTTCCCTCTTTTAATCTTGAAAGTGTCCCAGTTTGGAAGATGAATTATATGGTCCCTCTATTCACGAACCACAATGAAGCTGAGTGAGCTATTTCTTGTGTGCTAATAGATAAAGCGCCACTTCCTTTTTCTCCTACAAGCAAAGGCCCTGCTGGGGAGTTGACACAGCTGAAAGACAACACTTAGCCTTTCCTGTTTCTTGCGACTTGTCTTGAGACATTTTTGTTTAGTTAAAAACACGCAATTACTCTCTTTTGTTAGACACTTTATTAGTTTGAGAATTAGTTGACAAAGTAAATTGCTTCTTGAAAAGGCTAATCCTTGTTGAAAATCGGCCTGATTTAGGTTGGAGTGGAACTTTCAGTTGAGTTTTCCTGGGAACATAAAATTGTTGAATTTGCACAAATAAAGATTCATTTTGTTGGATTTGCCAACTCTTCGATTACAATTCATTAAATTGTAAAGTTTTGAAACTATGAACTGTGACTGCATTCACCCTGCTTTAGCCTAAGTGCTTGCTTCTATCAGATGAATATATGCAAAAGCAGCCCTCACTGACTTGACAAAGAGTGAAGCTTTTTGGTTGAAAGAATTATGCTTGGTAACTGAAAACATTTGGGAAAACATTTGTATATTTCTTTTCCTCAAATCTGAAGTCCCCATTCTTTGGGGAGATGTACTTTCATTTTAATTTAAAGGAAAACTGCTAATTTAGCTGCATGCCAAGAATTAGGGGATAATTTATAAGTATCAGGAATGTATAACAATGAAAACCTAGTAAGGGACAAACTGACATTACACAACTGAAATGAACACATCACATGGTACCATATAATTAAAATACCTCCTCAAAATATCGTTAAGATACAGCTATTATAATTCTTCCAGCTTTACAATATAGAGCTCATTGGTTTTGGGTCAACTGAAGGTGACATTGTGGCTCATCTCCTGTCCCTCTCTGTTTTGCTTACTATGCATTGCCATCTCCCCGTTCCTAGAACTTGCTAGTCTCCCAATGACACGAGGCTTTGGGATTGCTGTTCTTTATTTTGGGAGTGCTTCTCACCAAGATAGCTCCTTTTTGTCATTCAGTTTCCCGCTCAAATGTCCTCTCAGGAGCCATCCAATCTAAAGAAATTGGCCTATCAATTTCCAACCCATCCTCCTGCTTCATTTCAGCCACAGGACATTATTTAGATTTGTTTCTAAATGTGTTTAATTTTCCCCTCCCCTCCCCTCAGGTAAAATACACAAGAGCAGAGCTCCTGCTTATTATGTGATTGCTATATCTCAAGGGTCCACAGAAGGACCTGGCATGCAGAATCTACTCAATTATTACTTGTGAAAAAAAGGATATTGTATATTTCTATACATTGACACTCATATAAAATGATTGATCATGCATATAGATTTTTTAATGAACAGATTTTTGTGTAGATTGTTGGAACTTCTGGTCTCAGTTTATAATTTAAATTGTGCCTAACACATCAAATCACCACACATCGATTAAACTTGAGGGCAAAGTAATACAATAAAACACAACTCTTTACTTTGAGGCATAATAAGCAAGTGTAAAGTTCTAACATTCCTTAATTAAAGAGGTTATAACAATCCACGATTTAAACCAAATAAAAAATTGGGAAATTTTGTACCTCAATTCACACAATATATACCTATTTTTTAAATTGAATCTTATTCCTGTTGACATAATTGGAGGGTGGGAACCTGAAGCCCTTTTCTAAGAAGTTATTGTGCTGATTATACTGCAAGAATATTGGAAATGAAACACAAAATTATCATGGTAGGCAGATATAAAAGAATAGTTTTTAATCTGCATGAGAAGATACTCCTGCTTTGAGTTAGGATAACTCTGTCTCCACTCCTGATGAGAAATTTGAACTTCTCTAAAAAGTTGGTAGAGTGGCTAATAAGTGTGTACATTTGTGAACTTCTGTGAGAGTCAACTAATCATCCAACTTACCTGTTATTAAAATCTTTGAAAACATTCTTCATCCTAAGTCTAAGAAGATCTAACTTTACCTTTTTCCATTGCTTTGTTATTGTTGAGGCTGATGAATTGCTAAAGTACAGGGCTAAGGGTTGAACTCTGTGGTTTTATGGTAATGGCCAAGTCATAGACTGACGGGATGCACCGTTTTAAATGGGACAAAAAACAATGGTACTATCTCATTTCAAACAGTACAAATAGGCAGCCTAGTGTCACTGTGCTAAATTCAAGGTGTCAGTAAGCTGACCAATATGTACTATTTGAAATGGGACAGCACGTTGTTTTCTGTCCCATTTGAAATGATAAGGTTGGTCAGCCTACCGAGTCACCTTCAGAAAAACTATGTCCTGAGTATTGTGATATGAACCGCATGCAATTGTCATGTATTGCCAACAGCAATCTGCATATAATTTCCAAGTGACATTCTGCATAACCAGGCTTTATTTGAATGCCTACACACCTGCTCTCCTGTTAGCAGTATTATCTAATAGCTTTGAGTGGGTGTACTTTAAATATTTGAAAGTTTTTCCATTCTTGGGGAGCCCTGATAATGCATGCGATGACGATCTCAGTTCTTTTCTAGCATGATCAGTTTCACGGGACTTGTTCAATATGTAACAGAGATATATTAAAATATGGTTTTCCTAGTTCTTTTGAAATGCCAAATTTTAAAAGTTATATTATGATCACCAAGGAGATTTTACCATTGGCAGATTTCTTTTACATCTTAGGTATCCAGATGTTAATATATAAAACAGCTTTTTAAAATTTATTTTCTTTCTCTGAGTACAAGGCAATGAATATTCATATAATGTATATAAATGAGAAATTTCCTCCCATCACTTCTCTGATTGAATACTCAGCTAGCTATATTTTATTTAAATTTTTCTTTCCCATTTCCAAATTACCGTAAACACAAAGTAAGCATTTTAAGATAGTTCAGTGGCAGCAATAAATACTTATTTACATGTAACTATTAAAAACTGAAACAGTTATTTATGTCCAATATTAATCATAGAGTTCTTAAGATTGATAGTGCCATTTCAGCAGTATGATAGTGATTTCACAATATGACTGTTAGGACTGAGAGAACAGTTTTTACTCACTCAGTGAAGCAGATCGTTAAACCAGAGATTGGAGAAGTAAAAAGACTGTTTTGAGGTTTCAGAGCTACTGAGTCACAGGATTTATGTCCCATGTCTCTTAAGTCCAGTATTCTCACAGACCATATCATGTGCTTTTCATAAACATTGTTATAGTGATTGTAACAGCAGTGATTTAAGATTAGGATCTTCTTGATGAATCTTTGCTGTAACATCTATAGCAATGACTCTCAGACTTTAACAGTATGCATAAGAATTATATCAGATTCTTATTTATAATAAAGACTTTAGAGTTTCATCTCCAGCAGGTCTGTGGCAATGAACTGTGATACAGTTTGTCTCTGCATTTTTAATAAGGTTGTCTGCCTGGTGGTTCTGATTTATTTGATAAACATTTTGAAATACTATAATCTTTACATTCAAGCACAAGGTATATGTGTGTATATCGAATATAGTCTGAAACATGTATGTCAAACATATAGGATCACTATGTGGCATTGGATGATTTTCTTCCAGAAGAATGAGGATTTCTGAAGATAGAAATGAAGGGAAAAACTATTAAAAGATACTATTTTATTTTTAAGATTTAGAGGTTTTTGTTTAATTGAGTTGTCTTAGTCAAGTCATTGATAGCACATTCCCAACCGCCATCCATCCTGACCATAAGGAATAAAAAAAAAAAGTGTTTATTTGAAAAGAGTGATTACCCTATCAATTTAAATATGTCAGTGATAATAAATGAAAACATTTATTTTAACATGAAAACAGATCATTAAATGACTCCATTTTCTATTCTAAATATGTATGTAGCTGTCAATCAAATAGATCCAAGAAAATTAATGTGCAGAATCAAAGTAATAAGCTTTAATTGTTCCAGGAAAATTTCAGGTCACCTATCAACCTAGATTAGGAAAAATGTCCATATTTTATTTTGGTTATTTATCATTTTTCATGGTAATTTGCTATTTTAATTTTCCCACTTCCTAAATTAGTTATTCAACCTTTCTCTATTCAGATTTCCGCACACCTGTTGGCACATAGAAGAGAAAGTATTAGAAGAAATGGTGTTTGTGAGAGCAGTCTCAAACCAGTCCCTTTACTGACTCACAAGTCATTAACGATTCTCTTGCTTCCTATTAACCCCTGGATATATCTTCCTATTTCCCACCACCGGAGCCCTTGCAGATGAGTTCCTGGTTAGTTTACAGCACGTGCCTAGTTTCTCTGGCTCTTAATCTTCTCCTTAGTCCTGAGAGTGTATAACTTCCTTTCAGGAATATGCTTAAGTTTGAATTGTACTTACAGAGATGGAAACCTTTGATTTGGATTCAGTATCGTCTGTGTATGGCCCACTGAGCAGCCTCATTGGACGTCAGTTAGAGCTCCTTTCTCTGCAGTGTTCTCTGAGCTTCCACACCCAGCACCCAGAAATACTGCCTATACCAACATGATGCTCCAGTACAGAAAAATAGATAATGGTCTTTGGAACTATATTCAGGGGTTTGTAAGTCAAACCTCAAGTATTAGCTTTAAAGACTAAGCAGTATGATTTGACCAAATTGTATTCTATTTTTTGTTTCTATTTATCTCACTTATAACTTTGGGGCTTGAACCTTTGGGTCAGTATGTAAGGAAATGGTAAGCAGTGATTGAGTAAATTTATTTCAACCAATTTTTTCTCTGAGAAACAGATTTTCATTTATAATGTACTCTGGTAGTAATTCAAGAGTTGGTAAAGAACATGTTGACTAATTACATATAACAATACTATACTGGAAGTTATAAATATTTTTACTATCTTGAATAGGTCACAGACTTTGAACTTAGATGGCCTGAAAACCGTATTATATTATACAATATGTTTAGCCCATGTTTTGCAGAGTAGTGCCTACATACTTGATTGTTTTTTATTTCAGTCCACTGCTCTGAACATATTAACTTACTCAGCAATAACTTCATCCATTAATTAAAATCATATTATTATATGTAGACAGCTATATTGATAAAATATGATCCATAACAATAGCTAAGATTTATTGAGTGCTTAGTGTGTGCATGGCACTGTGTAAGCATTTCCTGTCTATGTTCTCAGTCCCCACAATACACTTAGGAGATTAATGCTGTGATTGTGAAACTGTAGCCCACAGAGGTTAAATGTTCACTCAAGGTCAGGAAAGTTACACTAATTTAAATTCAGGAAGTATTTTATTTGTCTAGATCCCAGACAGGCAGGAGAAATGTTGAAATTAGTATCATGCTCACTTGAACATGTTAAAATCTATTCATTTCTAGTCAACTTAATATAATAGCATCCAAAGCAAAGGAAATGAAGAAATTAAAGATATGAATACTAACTAGCTAAAATTTTTATATAATTTGATATCAAATTATTAGAGTTCAGCATACCTAGATTCATCATGTGTAATAGTAAAGTTAGATTAAACATTTATATTATAAAACTATGGCATTATGCCAACATTTTAATGTTAAATTTTTAATAGGTTTAAGGCATTTTTTCTCACTGTTAATAGAAATAAAATGTATTACAATGAATAATTTTTATGCAAATAAGTATAGATGAAGCATGATATTTACTCTCATAACAAGTAGGAGCATCCATGATTATTGTTAAATTGTAAACAAAGTTTAACTCATTCTAAGCAGAAAGAGAAATTTGAAATACTGGTTCACCTTTGTCTGTAATTCCCAAAAGGAAAGCTAAAAGTAAGATAGCAGTTGTTTGCAATTGTGGTGGAAAAGTTGTGTGAATTGGACCTATTTCTCTCTGGAGAACAGCATATGTTCTATAATAGAGTGATGTTTTAGAGACTGGCGTCTATATATAAGGATGATATCTGTGTTTGATGCCATGTAAGTCAAAGAGGCTGCTGTGAGGGCAGGGGAGCAGGATGTCCTATCAGCAAGGTGTTATGACTTGGGCTCTATTCTCCTTTATAGAGACGAACTCACATTTTCCCTAGATTTATGTCTCAGATGTCTCATTTATGAAAGCCCCATTCATTGTTATCCAAAAAAATTCTGAACTCTGAAGTTTGCTCCAATAGTTAACATCTCCATGTACATACACAACATAAATGGATTGCAGCTGTCCTTGAACATGTTAAGGCAAAGTCATTTTAGGGTAGAGAAATAGAGTGAATTTCCTGGAGTGGTTTTAGAAAATGGTATTACAAATACAAAGTTAAGACATACTCACTTTGGCAGCACATATACAAAATTAATAAAAATATTGCAGAAAAGTAATTTCTAAGTTTCCTTTAAAGGACAGGTTCTTATTCAATAGATAAAAAAGCATGGGCCAAGGAGATAGCTAGAATCTCAGCTCCAAAACTTACTGTAAGTGTGAATTTAATTATATCCTTAAATGCAGTTACATTATGTAAAATATGGGTGATCAATAATATAATCAAACATGAACATATGTAAAGTGTTGTTGATATTACACTACACATGAATACTCAGGAACTGGCCATTTTATACTTTCAGATTCTTTTCCTATTCAGTGAGTTTGGTGATGTGACACATACTTTGGCTTCTGGACATATATATACATTATCCCCTAGCTGCTGTGTTAACACTGTGAGATGAGAGAGAAATGACATATGAAGTACACGATAATGATATTAAGTGAAAAACAACATTTTAGTTGAATGTCATAAATAAAAATCAAGCCTCCTATTCATTTACATGGTAAGTAGTAAGAAAGCTAGATCAATAAATGCATACTATGCATTATGTTTTCTTAGTTGAATGTTGTTTCAAGTATGCCAGTTTGTTTGCAGAAAATGACTTCATAGTCTGAATAAATTTAAGGCTTGACCCTCTTTTTTAGTTTTTTTCATTTCTTCTAAGCCTTTGAAGCTTTAATATGTTGGTACTAACTTAGCTGAATCCATATAAAAAGGAGATTTACATTAATGAATAATTAAGTCCAGTATCTGAAATTAAAATCAATCTCATCAAATAAACACTGTCAACTTTTCTGGCAAATTATTTAGTATACTCATGTGAACAAGATTTATTCAGAATGATAATTCATTGATCACAATGGTATCTGAAAATACTTTGAAATTAATCGGACTTTTGTCTATTGGGAGAAATACATTAAGCCACTCAAATTTTCAAGTGTATCAAAAACAAGATGGGGAGGAAAACCAGGCTTTGAGTTATTGAAAATCTGTCTCATTTCTGCTTTTATGGCAGGGATGTTAACAATGGCATTACATATGTAGATATTCCAACATACATAAAATAACTATGCTGAGAGGCATTCAGGAAAGACTGAACAATTACATGTGATTTCCTCCATCAGATAGAAAATTTCCTGAGCCTCTTGATGTGTATAGTAGATTCTGTTCCAAATTTACTACATTCCAGTGGAATGTCAGAAGTTAACAATTTTGGAACACTGATTATGTGTTGTATACTTTTAATCCCCAAAATAGTCTTATAAAGTGAGGTTTCTGTTTCCCCATCATTTTGCAGAGGGGGAAACAAAAATACAGAAATGTTAAGTGATTTGTGCAGACATAGTGGAGAGCTTAGTACAAACGTGGATTAAATCCTGTGGGTGAATCCAGATCTCACGTCCTTCCATCTCCTGTGGTCTTCTGATAAGATAAGAAGCTTAATCATTTCACCAAACTTGCTCTCAGACGATAAAAGAGACCTTCGTACTAGAAAGGATGCAAGGTAAGAAATTCAGGAATTCACTCATGTTTTTGACATCCCCTCTGGTTGTCTAAGAAAATGTAGAGGAAAAAAATTAAATTTTTTTGCCAGTGAGTTGTAAAGAACTCTTATATTTGAAAATACTAGAAGTTCATAAAGGTAGTTGAGAAATAATAAATATTTGGGAAGAAGATGTCATTTAAAAATAAATCCCAGAATCATTTAGATTGTATAAGAGAAAATGAAGCGAGAGTTGGTATGACTAAAACTCTATAGCACATATATTCAGATAACTAAGGATTTTTGAACAGATGATGAACTTACTTAAGGACAGAGCTGTGCAACTGGACTAAGAGAAGAAAAGTGGACTAAGAAACATGAACAGTCTTTCTAGACCTAAGCTGCATGTGTCTTTAGCAACAACAGTGTATTCTTAAGATTATGGAAAATGTTTCCCTGATTGCTGGGCTCAGGAATTTAAGGAGAAATTGATCGGTTGTTCAGATATTATTTATTGCATAAGAATGTTTTATGTTCCACTAGGATCTTCATATTTTGTTTATTAAAATGTACCCTTTATAAATCATTTTAAATAGTGTTCTTTTTCTCGAAGAATGCTTATTAAGTTTAGACTTTGTTATTCAGCATTCATGGAAATTGATTACATTTCACAAAATCACCAGGTTCTAAATCAAGAAAGCATATTCGTGTATGTGTACACAACTGCATAAACTTAGGGCAACTTACCGAGTTCTTTGTACAGTGCTGCCAACCTAAGCGCGCGGTGGCAAATTCACAAACTTAACTGTCAGATTTTGGCTCTGACAGCCATTCCAGAAAAAGAATTCCGAAATTGCTTTGAAGGATGGACTAGGCACTGGCGTCGGTGCATAACTTTCGCTTAGGAGTACTTCGAAGGTGACCATAGTGATATTCAATAATGAGGTATGTAGCACTTTTTCTAGGATGAGTTTGCAAAATTAATTGTCCAAACTTATACACACACACACACAATACACACACATAGATAGATAGATAGATAGATAGATAGATAGATAGATATAGACAGGCAGACACACACACACACACACATATACACACAGGGTCTGGCAGAAGGCTCAAACTTGAGTTATGACTTTATTACGAAATCATTATCATACATGCTTATGATTTTGTAATAAAAGATTTAGTATAGATTACCAGCTTATAAAAAGGGCTGTTATTTGGCCAGACACACACGCACACACAACACACACACACACACACACACACACACACACACACATACATACACATGCGCGCGCATATATAATGTATCTTCTTAACCACAGAAAAATAAAATCTCATTCTAGACCCTCACGTAAATGAAACCTCAAAACCCTAAGCTGTGGACCATTTCTGGGTCCCATACTGAGTGGGTAGTGGAGGCTGGGTGGGAGAGATACCATGGAAGCATGCAAACAAGGGAGCCAGAAGCTGACATGGAGAGTGTGTGGACTTGCTGGCACAATGTAGAGAGGATTCCCAAAAGAAGAGTTAACTTATAACAGGGTAGATGTGTGGACAGGAGTGAAAAAAAGCTTATCAAAGTTGGTGGTTCGGAAACATGAAGCAAAATTAAATGTGCATGATGGTTCAGGCTGTTCTGGAATGAATTTTTATGGAGGGATTATGTGTCAGATGTTATTTTCTTGTCATGGCCAAGGTTTCAGGTTCCTTAAAAGTGCTAAATTAGACTAAACAGAAAATTGGCATGTCACTTTTCACATCCTTCCATTTTAGTGAAATTGGTAATGTCACTTAATTAATTTCTCCTCTTTTTAGAAAGTAAAAACAAGTTCTTTTGTTTTTGTTTTCCTGATAAATGCACCATCATGCATTTGTAGTCTTAGGTTTCAGCAATACATCTAATGGTTTAACACTCACCTTTACTAATCACTACCCCTTTTTGTAAATCAAAGATTACTTACTTAAGGTTCTAGGAAATATAGGTAATAAAAGGAAGTACAAATAGGATTTATGTCTCAAGGAATTCAGGGTCCAAATGAGAGTATAAGACATAAAGACATTAAAATTAAATAACCATAGGTAGAGTTTGGATATTAGAGCTAAATAAACATGGATCAAATACAAGCACCACCTCCTTCTGGCTGTCTACATTTATCTAAGTTATTTAACCTTTGAAAACCTCATTTTCTTCATCAGAACCAGGATAATTGACTGCATAGATCTCCTGGGGTTATTTTGAGGATAAAATTAGATAATGTGCATCTATCAAATTACTTGGTCACTTGGCACATAGTAGATTGAGCACATAATCATAATTATCATCACTAAATTATATTGACCATTGCTAATGAAACTAAGAGAAAGAGGAAATGTATTTGGTGTGGGTTTATAAAATAAAGTCTTATTAGAAAAAGTCTTTGGTTTGCCACTAAGAGAAATTCACCTCGTATTAGAGATTAATAACCAAAAATATAGTGTGTTATATACATCAGGATGTACTAAGACCCTGCTTTCTTTGGAAAATATTTAATATTGCCAGTTTCATTGCTTTGAACAACTTATTTAGTGTCTTTATAGGTTTATTATGCTCATCTGAATAAGCAATGGCATATAATCCATTGTCTTCTGGTGCCCTATAATTCATAGATGTAAAGTGATTAAAATATTAATATAGGGTTCATTTTTTGTTGTATTTAAAAGCATCACAGATATGCTTACCCAAAGAAGATATCTGTGATATCTGTAAGAAATATGGAACAGTGACCATGGACACTACTGATCTAAAGAACACTAATGATCACGTGCCAACCACAATTCCACATTCTTCTTGAAAATAGACTTGTTCACTTGGAGACTTGCCACAATGACAGGCAATCACTTGTTTAAAAATTTCAAAATTTCAAAAGACATGATATTTTTAACTGTGTTCTCATGGCCAAAGACTAAAAAAATATTAATTTAAAAGGCAAGAACCATAAAACATAAGAAAGAATTTAACTATTAAATCCAATTCTCTTAGGAAGAAAATTATTCTAGATTTAATGAAGTAGTAAATCCACTTATTAATGAGATCCCTATGCTTTTAAAAGGCCATTTTAGTAAAATGATAAAGAAAAATTTTAATGTCAGATATTAGATATAGTTAGATAGACACAGATATTAATTTTTTAATAAGGAAAGTTTTGGTTGCATGAATTATACATGTAAAAACTAGTGGCACTCTTATTTGTAAGAATTGAAATGCTCAGTTATGTGCTACCTGATTCTTCAATGATTACAAGGCTTATCATTTGATTTAGCTTTGATAATAACATGGGAAATCAATTGATTTGTAATTGACCAAAGAAAGGTGGAATTGATAAGAATGTTTATAATCTGTGGTTTCTTTGCTTTCACAGTATATTTCTAATTTTCTCTGAGCATCAGTTCAATTCAGTTTGTATTATTTTGTTTCTGTTAAAATCTACCAATCTATTTTAAGGGTAGATAAACCAATCTACTTTTAAGGGTAGATAATTAATATGAACAGGACTAGTAGTTTATAAGCTGCAGGTATAAGAGAATATACCTGTTCTCAAATAGAAATTTGTCTGTAGAATTAAATCAAAGGAATAAATAAATAAATTAAATCCAACTGTGAAATTCAGTGCTTCAATATATAGTTTAAGGGGAAAAAAAACCCAGGAAGTTAAGTACTGTTTGAGAAAACCTTTTATACATAAATGATCTTCAAAGGCAACCTTTCAGAGTAAGGTCATTTTCAGAAATGACAGTAAGTCAATGGAGCAATAATCAAAGAATTGTTGTTTTATTCAATTAGAGCCTCAATAATGTTTCTTTAAGTCATATTGACTTGATAAAAAGGTGGAAAAGGAAGTAACCCCAAAGTTGCGAAGACCCTCTCAGGGATAATAGAGGTAAATTGTACATAAATAAGTATTGAAATGTCATTCCTACTTCCAGATCATTTGGTGATGACTTTGGCATAGACATTTACATATCATATGCCGTATGTACCAGTTCGCAACAATGAAGACTGCGATCTCACTCTTTCTGGTCTTCACATGAATTTAGTAATTTCTATAA
Source organism: Lyroderma lyra (assembly GCA_004026885.1). Lineage (NCBI taxonomy): Eukaryota > Metazoa > Chordata > Mammalia > Chiroptera > Megadermatidae > Lyroderma > Lyroderma lyra. The sequence goes on along the minus strand of PVJL010000199.1, from coordinate 4,561 downwards.
ATCACTTTGTCTCTTCCCGTGTGTGTGTGTGTGTGTGTGTGTGTGTGTGTGTGTTAATTAGCCAACATGTGTTTATTGACTCTTTATTATATAGACTCTACACTATGTTGTGGAGGGGGTGGGGTGGGTAGGGGGGATTTCAAAAGAAGTCAAACTGAACCACTTTGTCTCTGTTGTATGTATATAATACATGGCACATGGCTCTTACTCTTAATAAAATCAAGAGTAATCGAAACAACAAATGTAAAAAACTATACAACATAATACAATGGTTCAATTCATGAAGTATTATAACTTTAATGTTTACATTTTTTTCCTATTCAAATTCAATTTCCTTTTTCTTCATTACCACAAATTCCTTTTAAATTCAGTTCACATTCTAAGGTACTGGGGGTTAGGACTTCGGCATGTGGATTTTGTGGGGACATAGTCCAGCCAACAGCACATACCATCAAACCACTCTTCGGAGTGGGGCTGGATGCCAGGCTGGTGCTGGGAACTTTTCTGGGCTCTGTTTGACAGAGTAGATGTGGGTGACGACAAGTTGACAAGCAGAATCCTTCAAGTGAGGCAAGACGGATGAAGCAGAGTGACCACGCATTGCGAATGGTATCGTTGCTTCCACAGAATGGGCTGGAGGAAAGTAAAGGCTAAAAACACACATTTAAACTGGAAATCCTGTATCATAAGATTTTACTGAAAATCAGCCTGGACTGTGGTAGGAGCTGCCCGATCAATGCCTCTCCATAAATAAATGGTCCAGGACTCAAAGATAATTGAAAGGGAGCCAGCATAAAATCTTTACAGAAATGCCACCAAAAAAAAAAAAAAAAAAAAAAAAAAAAAAAAAAAAAAAAAAAAAAAAAAAAAAAAAAAAAAAAAAAAAAAAAAAAAAAAAAAAAAAAAAAAAAAAAAAAAAAAAAAAAAAAAAAAAAAAAAAAAAAAAAAAAAAAAAAAAAAAAAAAGAAAAGAAGAAAGAACAAGACAAAAGAAAATGCAAATTAAAAAAAAAAGTAACTACAGGATAGCCTAGAGAAAAAAATGGAACAGAAATGAAGAGTTAAAGAGGATTTGAGAAAACATGACAAGTAATCTGAAATGCACTTTGTTGGTATATCTAATAAAAGAAACAAAATAAGGAACAAAGAGCCTTTGGACAATACAATTGAAGAAAATTTTTCAGTAAAAGGGGAGACTCGAATCTGTAGGGGATGAACAGATCAAACATATCCTTCAGAAATTAACAGAATAAATATATCTAAATTCTAAAAACACAGGTATTTGCCTAAGTAGACATGTAAAATGCAAATCATTTATAAGGCAATAAAATTAATTTGGGGAGTTCCCTGGTGGTGTAGTGGCTTAAGGCTTCGGCGCTGGCGCTGTCAATGCTGAAGCCTGGGTTCGATTCCCAGCCAGGGAACTACCCACATACCACAATCAATCAATCAATCAATCAATCAATCAATAAAAATTTAGTCTTACAGTTACCCACAACAAGAGTCAGGACTAAAAGAAAATGAACCTAGAAGTTTTTAAGTGTAAACCAAGGAGTTTACATCAAATGTCTATAAAGCGGCAAACACTTTTTGAACATATAAGAAATCAGTGAATATAGTTTTCATGGTATTTGATGAAATTATGATGATCAAATACAGCCAATAATAATTTAATAAAGACTGCCAGTGATCATTAACTACAATTAAATGTAGGATAAAAGGCTAAAATCAGTATGAGAATTATGGTTTTAAAATAGAATGTGAAAGTTATAAGCCCTGGCGATGTAAAAATTACATATCTTTAAAAAGCTGAGCTTGGTAGAAGGAATATGAGAAATGTTGGGAGTTTTCAACAAGCAAGGTTGTGGATTTATAAAGGTGAGGGTCAAAATATGTAATTTAAGACTCATGAATCAGTTAATATCAGTATTAATATACTTGAATAGCCTAAAGATAAACATTAAGAAGATAGTATACTCAATGAAATTGAGAGGGGAAGGAAAAGATATTATTTAATTTTTGCTTATAGTAGAAAAACTAGAGAGAAAAGGGGATTAGAATATTATATAAAATTTGAGTTATGAGTGTAACCATGAGAATAAAAATATGTTTAAATTATCAGAAGAAATGTAAAGAAAGCAAAGACTACATATAGAAAACAAAACCTGTGACAAGAGAACTAAGATCAAACATAGGAGGGCTGTCTGGAAAGTATCCAGCCATATAATATGAAAAATAGAGGCATTTATGGCTGGATTTTTTTTTTCAGACAGCCTTCATATATGTCACATCAATAAATGTAAATGGATCAAACATCCTGTTAAACCAAATGACTCAGCATTTGGATCAAGAGGCAAAATCTAACGTGCTGTATGAATGAGATATCACATCCTGCTGATGGCTTTGTGGGGTAGGTGGGTTTCAAAGAGCCACATCAGGAAAGGGAAGACCAGTAAAAAAAACTACCATAGTTTTTCACAGGAGAGATGATGGAGTTTGGATCTGAGACAGAGAGTAGATTTAAGAAGTCTGGAGGATCTGAGAGCAGAAGAATTTATTATTGACTGGATGTGGTATTGAGAAAGAGGGAAGGTGTCTCCTAGGTTTCTCATGGGATCACCGTCAACTGAGACAGAGACCTCTGGAGAGAGAAGCGTTTAGAAGAGATAGATGGTCCAATTATCTTGAGTTGGGTGGGCCTATGGGCTACCTCAGTAGATCTGCTAGGCAAGTAGTAATCATATTAATCTAATCTCAGTGGACAGGTCTAGGAAGGAAATAGTAATGTGGAACTTTTTTCCAGTAGAGAGAACAGAAGAAAGTTCATATCTAATCTGTGAACTATATATTAAAAACAGGAAGTTAAATTTAAGATAGTTCTGGAGTTCAGCATAGACGGAGAGCAATCTTATATTGGAGATGGCAAATGGGAGGGAAAACATATCCCATTCTTCCTTCTTACATAGAAGAATTGAGTTTCTTTGATTGGTTGCCATATTTTGGGACACATATTGATTTTTTTTTCTTTTTTTTTTAAATTCATTTTCGTTGTTAGACTTATTGCGGTGACATCTGTTAGCAAGGAGTACATAGGTTTCAGGCATACAATTCTACAGTGCATTGTCAACTTGTTGTATAATAAGTTCACCACCTAATGTGAGTTCTCTTTCCATCACCTTATATTTAGCTTCCCCTCCCTCCTCTCCCACCCACTCCCCTTTCTTCCCTCCCTGACCCACTCGTCCCCAAATAAACATTGAACTATTGATTGTGTCCATGGGTTGTTTGTTTGTTTGTTCATTTCTTTTCTCTTTGTTGCTTTCAGTTTTATATTCCGCATATGACTGAAGTCATACAGTTCCTTGTTTTTTCTGTCTGGCTTATTTCACTAAGCATGATGATCTCCAGGTCCATCCATTTTGTTGCAAATGGCAATATTTCATCTTTTCTTATAGCTGAGTATATATTAATTAGTGTCAAGTCTTCTTGTTGTTGTATTGTGCCTTTTATCTTTATGTAATGTCCATCCTTGTCTTTTACTATCTTTTTTAACCTGAAGATTATTTCATTAGATATCAGTATGGCAACTCCTGCTTTTCTCTGGTTACCATTTGCTTGAAGTATTGTTTCCCATCCTTTCACTCTGAGTCTGTGTTTGTCCTTATGGCTGAGGTGTGTTTCTTGGAGACAGCCTATGGATGGGTTCTGTTTTTTAATCCAGTCTGGTACTCTGTGTCTTTTTATTGGTGAGTTTAGTGCATTAACATTTAGAGTGATGATCAATATGTGAGGATTTCCTGTGGCCATTACTTATTTCTTTGTTTTTGTTTTATTTTCGTTTCTTTCTTGTTGCCCCAATTTTATTCCATTTCTCCTGATGTTTTGTTTCAGGTCGAAGAGCCTCCTTCAGTATTTCTCGGAGTGCTGGCCTTGTGCTGGCAAATTCCCTCAGCTTCTGTTTGTCTGAGAAGGTCTTTATTCCACCTTTATATCGGAAAGATAATTTTGCTGGATAATTTATTCTTGGCTGGAAGTTCCTCTCTTTTAAATTTTTGAATATTGGATTCCACTCCCTCCTGGCTTGCAGAGTTTCTGCTGAGAAATCTGATGCCAGACTGATGGGTTTTCCTCTGAAGTTTATAGTTCTTTTTTCCCTGGTTGCCTTGAGAATTGTCTCTTTGTCTTTAGTTTTGGACATCTTTAGTACCATGTGTCTTGGAGAAGATCTGTTAGGGTTCAGGTATCTAGGGGACCTGTTTTCTTCTTGAACTTGGGGTTCCAGATCTTTCCATAGGTTTGGAAAGTTCTCATCTACTATTCATTTGAGTATGTTTTCTGTAGAATGCTCTGCCCCTTCTTCTAGTCCTATTATCCTGATGTTGTTTTGTCTCATGGAGTCAGATAGTTCTTGTAGAGTTCTTTCAATCCTTTTGGTTCTATATTCCCTCTCTTCCTCTTTCTTAGCTGTTTCCATGTTCTGATCTTCGATATCACTAATTCTTTCCTCCATCTGGTTGGCCCTGTTTCCTATGGCAGTTATTTCATTTCTCACTTCTTTTATT